>JARJRV010000558.1:0-53051 GCA_030783925.1 Aschersonia sp. MBC 735 | reverse complement strand
CCCTTACCCTCTCCGACTCCCCCAGCCAACCTTTCTTCTTCCCTCCTGCCTCTGCCTGGCAACACACTGATTGCTCAACGGCCTCAAACGTGGTTTTGACGGCGCTGGGCGTCCGAGCGCCCCGGAATGACGACATGGAGACGCTCTGCTTATCTTTGGACGGGGGGGGGGCCTTATCTCCAAAACACACGACCCGCAACCCGCCTGCCTGCGTCTTGTCCCGTTTCCCCAACTCCAAACTAGTAGAGCCGTTTTGTGCTTTCTTGGCGCCGCAGCTTCACCGGCGTGATCCGTCCGAAAGCTGCTCTGCCTGATACTTGCGGGCGCTCATCAACATCTTGCCTCACGGATACATTGAATGCTTGATGCGGCGCAGCGACAAGCATGGTCTCGTTTCTTTACTCCCTCATGCCTTCCTTTTCTCCCCTTGTCCAGTCCAAATGTTCAGCCTGGGGGCTTTGTACTCCCTTTAGACTCTGAATCAGGCCAAAGTGTTATGCATAACGCCGTGGCTGAGTCTCGCCAAGGGCCGAGGCCTCCAACGTCAAAAGGGTTCTCGGTGCACTTTGCCAGCTGAATCAATGGCACCAAGTAGAAGAAGCGGGGGGAAAAAGAAAAAGGAAAAAGAAGAGACGATCCGTGTGGTCTGCCCGGCGGAACACTCCGTTCGCACGCTACTTTCAAGCTTTACTCGGAGCAGGCCGTACGTGGCGGCGGAGCACGCAATGGGCAACGATGACCGAATGTGGCCTCCATCACAATCTGGTACACGATGCAGCGGGAATGAGGCCATAACGCGCGTCTGCAAGTTCCTGCATGTTCAACTTGCTCCACCGCCATCGAATTCTCCGAGCCATCGTATCAGCACGAACGGGGTGCACAAACGATCAAGGTCGTCATGAGAATCAAGGTCCAGATGTGCATGCATGCATGTTGATAACGTGAGATCCCGTTTGCCCTACTCTATTCCGTACACCGTGTCCATCTACGCTGCAACGTTTTCAAAGAAAAACGTCGGCACGCCGGGTACGGCGTTCTCGGCCAGCGGCACGACAATGTCAACCTCGTTGCCGTGCACCAGATTGACGCCCCTCTTGCCGCCCTCTTCCACCATCAGGACGTCGCATGCCGTCAGGCCGGCCGTCTTCTTCAATCCCGGGAGCATCTGCTCCAGCGTCTCTTTCTCGTCAAACGCCAGCTTCTGCTCCAGCACGACGCTCGCTGGCTCCCCCGCCTGCAGTCGCTTCTTCAGCGCCTGCGCAAATGGCATGGCCTTCTTCATCTCACCCATCTTGGCGATTCTGCCGTTTAGCTCCTTGTCGTTGACTGTTTTGGTGGCCGGATCCCACAGTTCCTTCAGGAGGTCAATGTATTTCGCCTGCCACGCGGGAAACTTGGCTGACATGAAAATGGTCAACTTCTTGGGCTGTTTGGGGTCAAACGAAACCTCTTTTCCCTTGGCCTTCTTCTTGAGCTGCTGGCCCTCGGCCGAGTTGACGTTGGATGCCGTGTTGCGCACATAGTCGCGCTTGGCCGACAGAGCCGCGTCCACCGGCTGCAAATTGGGAAAAGTAGCGTTGTGAATGGTACCGCTGTTGCCAAGTACCTCCAGCCAGATGTGTTCTGACCAGTGCGGCGTGATGACAGCCAGCAGCAAGGCCTGCATCGAAATGTAGCTCAGGACTAGGTCGCGATGCATCTTGATACCCGCGGCTGCACAAGCCTCTCGGTAGAAGTCGCGGGCGCTGGTCAACTCGTAGAGGGCCGCTTTCAGGGCCAGCTTGTAGTTTGTCTGATCATACTGCTCAATTGCCTCATGGGCTGCGGCGTTCATCTCGTTCCGGAACAAGGCGTCCTGGAACGAATTGATCTCACCAGTGCGCAATTGGCTCGATTCGCGGACCATCTCCTCACACCACTCGCGGAGATTGAATAGGCGCAAAATGTTGTTGTCCGCCACGTCTTCTTCAAAGTTGGCGTCACTGACACCATCGCCTGCGTCGGCAATGGCGATTCGCGAGGCATCGGCTCCATACTTGTCCACCAACTCGCGCAGCGTCATGAAGTTACCCGTGCTCTTCGCCATCTTTTCGCCGTTCAGCATTAAGTGCCCATTGGCTCGTATGCCTCTTGGCCAGTATTCTGGAGGAAAAATGGCCAGGTGAATGTAGAGGAAGAACGTCAGGTGGTTGGGGATGAGATCCTTGCCAGAGCTCCGCACATCTAAGGGATAAAAGTACTCGAACTCGCGACGCATGCTCTCCAACGTTGCCCTCGAGATCCTGGAGTCGCTCAGAATCTGGTCATCCATGTTTCGGCGACAAAAGATGTAGTCCCAGACCTCATCCGTCATCTGTTCGGCGCCGACGTTGCCAACGCCCTTTTCTCGGCCAAACAAGTCCTTGTGCAGCCAGTGACAGACCGTGTAGTAGGCCATGTAAATGGTTGAGTCACTCAAACTCTCGACCAAAAACTGAGGATCCCAAGGCAGCTTGGATCCCAAGCCGTACGTGCGCGCACATGCCCACTGATTCAGCCAATTCAAGACACCTTCGAAGCTGTTCTTGGTTTCGGGAGCCCACGTGTTCAGCCCCTTGCCGTCGGCGTTCTCGACCCATTGTAGAGCAGTCTGCCGCCATGACTCCTCGCCGTAATCCAAGTACCACTGGTCCATCAGGGCTACAATGCAGTCGTCGCCAGATCGACTCACAACCTTTCTCTCGGGTTCCGAATAGGCAAAAGCCTCACCAGCGTCGATCAGCTGGCTCCGAACCTTTGGCTTGGCCGTTTCGACCTTTTCTCCCTTGAAGTCACCGACCTTCAAGATGCCCTGATAGTAGCCTTCTTTGTAAGCGAGCTCTTTGGCCTCCTCCAACTGCTTCGTATCCTTGGGAGAGGCAATCTTGAGCTTCTTCACCAGGAATGGAGCGCACAAGTCACCATACGAGGGCGTCTCGATGATCGGGATGATCTCCAGCTCAGCCCATTCCTTTCTAATACCATAATAGTCGGCCTTTTTGGCGAGATCGCTCACAGTTGCGAAGTCGTCAGGGCTGTCTGAAGGAACCGAGGTGACGACACCGGTCCCCTTGGTAGGTAATACGGTCTCCATAGGCAAGACCCGAACGCCCGTCTTGTGCACTGACAACGGCGCATTCACCAGGGTGCCAACGATGGCAGAGCCTTGAAGCTCACCAGCCTTCTCGATCTTGCCCTCTTGGGCCAGTATACCTTGATAGGCCATATTGCGTGCAGCCCGGTCCATGACGAGGTAATAGGAGTTTTCCCCAGCCTTGAACAGACCGTACGTGATCTTGGGCCCGACAAAGCAACAGGTCTGTCCGTACATGGTCTCTGGCCTCAAGGTGGCCGGGACGAGGAAGACATCAGCACTGTCGGGAACCTTGCCCTTGATAGCCTTTGCGGCCTCGGGCGCCCACTCTAATACCTTCAATTTCAAGGCGGTGTACTCCTGAGGGTTGACTGCCTCCCCTTCGGCGCGATCGTGATCCATGCATGGCTGGCCGTCCTTGATGGAGTAAATGGTATACCGTTTGCCAAATTTGATCTTATTCAGCTCCTTGAGGCGGTTCATTTGCCATCTTACAAAGGCATCGTAATATGGATTGGCGTCGGTCGTGACGAAGGACCTGCGCCAGTCGATTCGGCAGCCGAAGCTCGTCAGATCTCTAATGGCCAGAGGAGGGAAGAACTTGAGCCAGTATTGCGGGTCGGAGAAAAGGTGAATCTCCTCTGTCGCGATACCAATCGCCTGCATGATTTGGAATTGGTACTTCATTTTTGCTGTTTTAGCGTTGGCTTTGCTCTTGTTGGTCGTGAACTTGGTGACGTCCTCTTTGGTCTGTTTAGTAGCAGGTGCGATCGGCTTGACATCAACGACATTCGTAGCACCCTCTTCATGCTCGCTGTAGCCTGAGAAGTCCTCGCCAAACTTGGCAATCTCGTTGATGAGCTTGTCCGCACAGGCCTTGATGGGCATGCCCGTGCAGTGAAAGCCCATAGGGAACAAGGCCCGTTTGCCCTGCATTCTGGCAACTCCGACGGCGAATTCCACCTTGCTGGCCGAGAAGGTATGTCCGGCATGGAGGGTACCGTTCATATACGGATATGCCATGCACCCGAAGAACTTGGGCACCTTTTCGCGCAACTCGGCAGCAGATATGGAATGAAGGGGAACTTCGGCCGTCGTTGGAGCGTCGACCTCGAATACGCGGTCATCTTGCCATTTCTGCTGATATTTCCTCTCGACAGCAATCAGAGAATCTCGTTTCTCGGTCTGTATAATAAAGCATATCGTCAACATGAATATTCTCTAGGTCTCGAGCGCTGGAGTAATGAAGGAAGGAAGAGAGGCAATCTCAACAAATATCTGCTCACCCCTTTGAGTTCTTTTGTTTTGGAAATGGTCAGAGCCTCCAAGGCTTTTGGCACGGATGCGGCAGCCATGGCGGCGAATTTCTATACGACCCTGGACCAGTCAGAGACGGAAGTCGATATCTTTGTACGTGAGGCTGAAGGCGTCGTCGGCAAACACATCCGAATTTGCGCTCACCTCGACTCACTCGAACGGAATTTTTAGCGGAGAAGCTCCACTATCAATCCCCTTGTCTTCGGCTGAAAATTGCCGCAAAAAGGTTTTCTGGCTTCTGGTATCGCCAGATGTCAATGAATAGAAGCAACCCTGGTGAGGAGGGGTGAAAAGCGCGGGGCAGAATTTGGTGTGGCTTGGCAGGGACCGCAAGGCGGTGTCATATGTGGCTGCTACCCTTCTGCAGCTCCACGGTATGACTCGTTTTATTCGACGCTATACAGCAGCAAGCAATCAGCTGCGATGACACAACCGACAAACTGCTGCGACATCGGCGCGTAGTATCGACTATAGTCCATCGTCGACCTGTCTGCACAAGATGTTTGCAATGTCAGCCAGACGACTGGCCCAGGCGACCAAGGATTCTCTTCCCAAGCAAGTGCCGTTTAGTCTGGCTCGCAACCCTTACAAGGCACGCAAAGTATGGCCACCCAACTTCAAAGAGCTCAATCAGGCGCAACAGTTGCGCTTTGAGAAAAAGTACAAGAGACGCATTTTCATGGCTGGAAGATCGCCAAGATGGGAAAAGGCTGTCAAGTTCGCACAGCTGGCAACGATTGCCGGTCAGTCCTGAACATGAAGCTTCTCGCCCAAACCGTACATGCTCTCTGACATCGAACATAGCCGCACTTGTCTGGTTATTCTTCTACTCTGAGTTTGAATGGTGGGGACAAAAATATAAGCCATCCGAAGAGGTCTGCAGTCTTGCGCTTTTGCTCCAAGCTCAACGTTCATCTATCTGACCTATGAGCACAGATGCGCCGTCACGCTGCCACTTTGTTCGGAGTAGTCGATCCTGACAAGCGACACGATAGACGCAAGGATGCGCCACTACCCCGACCACCCTCGGAATCTAGCTGAGCCATTTTGAGAGATGATGGCTATTGCTTTCACGGCGTTTTGAACATAACAATCTCCCGACCTTCATGGTTGAGCCGAGCTTTCGCAACCACGTTTAACATCGCACATTCCATCATTCAGCATATCATGTCGAGTCGTATTGAACGCGTTATTTGATCTGCTGCGTCATCGACCAGCCCAGGCGAAATTCGCGCCCATTCCCAGACCCGCGCCCAAACCGGTACTGCGTCCCTCATTGACCGGCCGCTTGGCCACAGTCCCCTGCGCTCTCACACCAGAAACGATGCGATCCAGACTCGTTTCGATGACCACGCCGCCTATTATCATCTCTGATAGGGTAGCATGGAGTGTTTCGAAGTTGAAGATGAGATCGAGTTCGCAAACATTCTCAAACAGCTTATCAAGGGCCTCGACGTAGACTTGAATAAGATCAATCAAGGCCAGAGGCGACTCTGTGGAGGTGGAAATGACGATGAAGTAAAGGGTGGCGTAATTGCGATATGTGACCAGTGACGGCACATCATTCTGCTCCCCCGAGGATCGGGAGGTGCCAGAAGCTGCCAGGAGTGGTGGAAGCGGCAGGAAGTTACATGAGCCTGAGGGTCGATTCGATACTAAGGTGAAAATCTCAGATATGAGCCGCTGTTGCATACTGGTTTCCTGCGCGCAGAGAAGGTCAGCAGATACGGTGGTCGCCGTTGTGGCAGGCTAACGCGCACCAGTTGTGTGTAAAATTTGGTCAGGCGAGGCTGACCCTGGCCATTGAAAACCAGGAAGGCATTGATCATGATGGCGTCATCAGCGGCGCCGTCATACTGGTGCGATCTTGGAACATGCGAGGCGGGTATGCAAGGCCGCTCAAGGTGATTGTGTTCTATTATCTGAACATGACGAAGTATGGACTTCACGCCGCAGCTTGCTGACTAAGGCAATTCGAGTGCCCTGGACACCGCTATGGGCTGCTGGAGGTCAACGCCGCAACGGTAAGCTCCTGCCCGTGGTCCCACAGATGCAGGGAACCTCGACGTAGGCAGGCGCAAAGAGCTCCAACGGACAGCTCCTCGTGCGTCTCAGATCATTTCAGAACCAACCTCACTTTCAATCACGTCTACCATACCACCCACTCGTATTATCCGTAAATTAGCTTAAAGTCTGCGGCATCTTCAATTGCCAACATGTCTCGTCAACAATTAGCCAAGGTCTCGAGACTTATAGCCAAGTCCTCCCCTCGAATTCACCCAGCAGCCATCCGCCCCAGTCTCCAGCTACTGCCATGCGCCGCGCAAATCGCTCCTCGAAGGCCAAATACAATGCCTCTTCGCTTCATATCCACATCCGTGGCCAATATGAAGGGCATCATGCCCGAGACAGATAACCCGGTCAAGCAAGAAAACGCGGAAGCCAAACCTAGTGTCGGTGTAGCTGAGCTCTCGGACGGCGAGTATCACGAGGCCGCAGACGCTTACCTGGACACTGTCCTGTCCAAGTTTGAGCAGCTCCAAGATACGCGCGAGGACATTGATGTCGAATACTCTGTAGGTCGAGATTGAAACTTGTTTTCCTCCATTTTTGTACCATGAAAACCCAGTCCGTAGCTGATGTCGTCTTCCCAAAGTCCGGCGTCATGACCATCAACGTCGCCAACAAAGGCACCTACGTCATCAACAAGCAGCCACCCAACAAGCAAATCTGGCTATCGAGTCCCATTTCCGGCCCGAAGCGATACGACTGGTGCATCGTGGGTGAGGGACAGATGGAAAAGGAAGGGACCGGAACGGGACACTGGATCTACACCCGTGATGGTGTCAGTCTCAGCGACTTGATTCTGGAAGAGCTGGGAGTCACGATCGAAGAGCCCGTTGGGAGCTGAAAGAGTTCCGAAGGGTAGCATAATGCCCATCAGTGTATTTATTTTTTCGCTCAGCGGTGTCAATTATGCGATAGTCATGCAGCGCACCGCATCTGTCATTCGTCACAAGAGATGGCGGCGAAACCCAAGCTCTCCTCCCACGCGACCCGTTATCTTCACCGCAAGCAGAGTCCCATACTCTGATTCAGCATCGCCACTGTCATGTCGTAATGTCTAAACGCCGCATCCTTGTCCGCCTTATCCTGATCGCTAAGAGCCCCCAAAGTCAGCACTGAGCACCCACACAAAATACGTAGCAGTTGAGGAGGGGGGAAAGACCAACCGCGTCAGCGACTGGTGAAGCGCCTGCCTCCATTGAACTGAGTTTTTAGACCTCATTTCTTGCACCTTCAGCAAGTTTTTCAGGATCTTGTGCTCCAAGCCGCTTTCCCTGGCCGCAGCCTGAAGGAACCATACGGTGCGCTTCACAGCTTCCTTGTTTAGCAATGCGCCTTGGTCGCGAAACGCATGGCGTATTTGGTTGCGCACGGTGGTTCGCGCTGGCGACGAGTATTGGACGGCTCGAAGTGCAGTGCGGTATATGTGTCTGTAGGCGTGGATGACCTCACTCATGGTATGTCGTCTGATACTGAGCCCATCGTTGGATGAAAAGGATGAGGTCGTAGTTCTGGGATGCCGCATCAGTCAAGTTACATTATGCCTTACCCTAGAGCAAACCCGCCGAAGTCTGACAGCCACCTCGAGCGGAGCGCACAGTGTCGATAGTGTCTGCTGTCCGACAGCGCGGCGATTATCAATCGGCACACCGCGACACCAACGACACATAGAACATATCGAGGTTGAAAGTCAACGCCTGACATTAGGGCCTCTAGGCTGCGTATTGCAAAGCCTTCTTACTCGCTCAGGTTTCCAATAACTCTGTCAGGGGGAAACAAGTTACCCGCTGGCTATTCTTGCAGCCCCTTTCACGTTCCCGACCATTCAGTCTTAATACAGATGGCGACTGATTCGATGGACCTTGTTTGCCCCAGAAACGCCTCCTCTTTGCCCGTCGTGACTGATGACACAGCCAACGATGCGACGCACTACATTGCGCGCCTTGAGTCGCGATTAATCGCCCAAAGCCCGGCTGGTCGAACGCCCAGGTATGCATAATCCAAAACGCACAGAAATGACAATACATCCATTCTTCCTTCCCATCTATATGCAAGATCTATATCAGTGAAAGTGTTTGCGAAAGTGCGCTCATTGTGTTGCGCGGCTACCATCGTCCTGTTGACCCAGGGGAGTGTATCGACCCTGTTGACCGTTGCTTCTGCTCGGAGACCGACCGCGGCCCACGAGCCGCGATAACCAGCCGCCAATGCTTCTGTCTTCAGCCCCGGTCGTTTGGATCTGTGACTTGCGATCGTCGTCCATGTCCGCACCGGCCTCGAGGTTCAACGGCTGAATGTCTCGCGACGGCCCTGGCGAGCCAGCCCTCACCAGCGATTCCGTATCTCCGTGAATCGACGGTGTGCCCATAACAGTACTGGCGTCCCCGAACAGTGAGTCCATTTCTTCGAGGCGTACCCCACAAGTTTCGGGGTATATGAAGTAGACTGTCATCGTTGTTTGATCAGCTGCCAGCTCGCCCACCTATGATGATGCAACCCGGTTTCAATCCACTTACCGATTACAAAGGAAACGGCACAAAAGAAGGCATGGACGAGATATAGACGCCATTTTATCCATTCCTGCAAAATGGGCGTCATCTCACCGACGAGCCAGTTGAAAGCCCAGTTCGTAGCTGTGGACAGACTAGCACCCTTCGATCGGATGCTGAGAGGAAGAATTTCCGGCGGGTAAAGCCAAGGAATGGGTCCCCAGGAATAGCCGAATGCTGCATTGTAGATCATGACGAACAGCACAACCATTCTTGGTGTCCAGGCAACGTCGAGATAGATGAAGTAGGATATAAGTGACAGAGAAATCACCATCGCCACCGCGCCAGATAGTAATATCGGTCGCCGACCCCATCGATCCACCAAGTACCAGGGTGGTATCGTCGACAAGAAATAAGTGATGCCGTTGAAGCCCGTCATGAGAACCGCATCGTGGCCAACCCAACCGGCAGACTCGAAGACGTAGGGAGCGTAGTACGAGATAACATTAATGCCGTTCAATTGCGCCAGGGCTTGGGCAGACATGGCGATAAAAACGCGGGTGCCGTATCTGCGGAACATTTCGGAGTACGAGCGCTCGCCTTCTTGACGCTGCAGAAGAACATTCATTTTGATCTCGCGATACTCGTCCCTGGCCTTGGCGTTGTGAATGTCACCACCTCCGTAAAGGTTAGCTATCACCACCATGCCTTCTTCGTCGTGATCGTTATCAAGCAGCCATCTGCAGTCGGTTAGCTCTCCGCTTCACAACGTAGAGAAAGTCTCGTATCGCCAAATTGTTTCTCGTCGGCATGAGCACTCACCTCGGAGACTCTACAATGATCAAGCTGCCCAGGCCGAGCAGGGCGCCCATGACACATTGCATGAGCAGAGGAATTCGCCACGACATATTGCCCTCGATGAAGCCGCAGAAGTAGTCCACCCAGACCGAAGTCGTGTATCCTATAACGTTTCCAGAAAATTCAATGCAAGCCAGCCTTCCACGGTTGTGGGGTGGAGATATTTCTGACTGGTAGACGGGAACAATCGTGGATAACATGCCGACACCGAGACCAGCGATGATGCGACCAACCATCATCATGGTCATGGTGACGGCCAAGGTTTGCAAAGCTCCGCCGACGAAAAAGATGCATGATCCGTACAGAATAGTTTTTCGCCGCCCGATGATATCGCCAACGCGACCGACAATGAGTGAGGAAATGAATGCACCGATCTCGAGAATGGCAACCATGGTACCGACATAAGCCTTGGATGGATGATCGAAGTAATCATTGAAATGGGGACCACTAAAGGAGGCTGTCTGTCAGTCGAGATCGAGGACCGGTCGCGGCTGCCAGTCTATAGACGTTCACGTATGCAGAGCAAGCAATGTGAAAGTTGAGGTGGACGATCTTACGTGATGATACCCGACATGACGCCTTGGTCGTAGCCAAAGAGGAAAACGCCCAGAGAAACAAATATGCTGGTGAAATAACTACGTTGCAGAAACTGGTCAGCATGTAATTCCGCAGTGATGATGGCAGGACATGGGCATGGGTCTTTTCTTACACCAGAGCTTTGCCGGTGAGGCCATGTATAGAACCTGACTGTCCCGACATGATGGCTCCGATGCAGCGCACTGCGCGTGACGGTCTTGTAGGTTTGATCTGGGGTATCTCAATTGCTTCTTTGCTGATGATGCGTGACGGCGACTCCAATTGATCGTATCGCTGCGGCGAAGGGTCGTGGATGCGGACTTTTTTGTGGTACCTGGACACGCCGGACGGCGAGTCTTGCCCAGGATCTCCAGGCAGTCGACGACGATTGGGATCTTTGTGCTCCTCGCCGTGCAGCTCGCCGAGATCGCCTGTGTCGGTCCACGAAGACTCGGAGTCCGAGGACGACCGCGGCTGATGGGCGATGGCGTGGTCTGAAAAACCCAATAGAGAGGCAGATTGAGTGTCCTGATCGTGACCGGAGCGCGGAGGGAGGGTCCGTAGGGGAATGTTGGAAGGGAGGCGAGGTGTATTTGTCGACGAAATGTTGGGCGGTCTGGGGGCTGTCAAGCAGCAGCGCCCCTCTGCACTCAATTGAAGATAAAGGGAAACAGCGGGGGCAGCGGTGGAGAGGGGGGATGACGGCGTGGAGCGGAGCCCAAGAATGATCGGGGTCTGGTGACGGGAGCAGACTGGACGAGGTCACCACGCATCAGCAGCGTTGGATCGCAAGTAAGCACGTAAGAGAGTCGCTGGTGTGGTGCGATTATGCGGGTCGATGTGTTCTGGTGCCTGGTGCAGCGGCACTTGCACCTTCAATTCCAGATGGCCGTTGGCGAATGGAACTCTGCCCGAGGACCAGCAAATCGCGGGTGAGGTCGGGGGCACGAGCTGCGTCCAGAGTGCCAGTCGCGATGTTTCGGGTTGCGCGACGCAGGTGATCGCTTCCAGACTCTCTGAGCGTCACCACTCTCGTCGGTTCATCGACCAGAAGAAGATGCGACCCGCGATGCCGGGAAGCGTGTCTCTCGTGGGGAATGCGATGGCGTCGTCACAAGGCGTGAGACGGGCTGGCAATCCGGGGCCGCAGCGAGGTATGCAGATAAGTCGTGCACTGTCTTGGGCCTCGTGGCAAACGAACGTGTTCAGTGCGTATGGAAAGTGAACCGACCGAGTCACGGCAGAGCGAGCTGACACGAGCAAGCACGTACGGAGACGAAGATGAAGGTTGAGAGAAGAAAGAAGGTGCACAATGCGCGTTTCACATGACGAAGTGCAAAGTTATGGCCGTCATGAAAGGAGCTCAGCTGAGTCTGACCAACGAGTGAGGGGGCGAGGACCAGAAAGCGACTTGTGCAGAAGAGGAGGGCAGGACCGACTTGCCGCGTAGGACGGCAGGTGTCAGGGGCGCAGCGGAAAGAAAAAAATCATGAAGAGAAATACAATGAGAATACTCCGTAATTTGTGCTCCGTCATCCCACAATGAAGTACTTGCCTCATCCCCCCCTTATTCGCAAGGCGGAAGGGCCAAATGGAAAAAAAGATGGGCCTGTACTTTACACGTACTGGGGCTCATTTGCGATGCTCCCGCGATTCTCCTGAGTCCTGACTCCTGAGTGGTGTAGCAGTAGTCACTGTGGTGCCTTGATTCCGCGGTACCGAGTGGCTGGAAAGTTAGAGACACGTGCGGTGCCACACACCACGATTCGCATCACGACTTGTCCCCAGGCCGCGGATCGATCCCCGCGGCGGTCATGAGCGTTTGAAGCCTGACCACACCTCGAAGTCGCTCGGAACTCAAATTGCTGAGCAGTATTATCCCGGCCCCTGTTTAATAAGAGCGATTAGGATTGCAAACACCGAACTCGTTCCCCACCGAATCTCGAAGGGCCCTCCAGCGAACGCGGGGCGGAAGTCCCCAGTGTTGGCATTTGACGGGTGTGGCAAGCGCGGGAGAGGTACAATGTGAGCGCTCTCGTCCGCGTGTCCAATCACAAGATCGCGATTCATCCACTGAGGCCAGAAAGATACATAGGAGGCCCGCACGCTCTTTGTCTTTGGCTTTTGACTATCACGTGTCATCCATAATCGATACGGCGGCGCCAGATGCATACTTTTTTTGGGAGCCGCTGGACCGCAACAACGATCGGGTAGATAGATGCGGAGTCGAAAACTTTTTTCTTCCTGGTAGCTGCACCTTGGGCTTGAGTTGGGGCAAAATAACTCAATGATTAAATAGATATCGTCCAAATGGCTCATCCTTGATCTCAAAACCGCTCACCATGTTCACAGCCGAGCCGCAACGAAGATCATGTCAAACTTGTCTGCCAAGCCAACCTTTTTGGTTAAGTCATCCGTTCTAAAGTGGAGGCTTGCTTCGCTTTGAGTTGACAGGTGTGCTGGCAGCCAATTGCAAGTACCCTGACCAAAGTGCCACAACACGTTAAGTCAAAAAGCATACAAAGGTCAGATCACACGCACATATAAGGACTTGCAGTCCGCAGATATTAATAAGTCGAGTTCCGCCCGTGTCATTGACATCTTTGACACAAAGCTTGGAAGCAACCGCTAGGGAGCGCACTTCCGTATTAATGTAACGTGGACCGTGCTTTCATTCACCCCATACCATCTGTACTATGGGTATCCACTCTCAGCTTATCTTATCGGCGTCTTAACATTCAAAATTCTGGTTGGACAAAAAAAAAAAGGTGCAAATACCTGCAGCCAGCGGGGGCCATTTCGGAGTGAACCAAGCATTGCGCAAAACGCCACGATGGTAAAAAGAAGCTTCGCAGCGTTAGAGAAGCTTGACGCGGACTTGTGAGAGGCTCTCTTCACCAGGGAAACACGCCAAGAAGATTTTGCTAACTGGCGACCCAGCGTGAGCCTTCAGTATAAGATCCGGAGAGATCCCAAGTAGTTCTTCCTCTCCCACAACATGATGCAACGCATAGTCTTACAAGCAGCAAACAGGTCGTACGAGCAAGACTTTTGGAATCAATGGGGGCAATACGAGTCGCAGCGCGAGATTTTCCTTACGTCCCCGACCACCGCTACCCCCGAGTCTGTCGAGTCCTTCTTCAATTTAATCGATTTGATCGCACATGTAGCCGACTGCTATCCTGTAGGGACGAGGACTTACCCCGAAGATCTCAAGCTTATTCTGGAGAAGCATCACAATGTTTTGCACCCCGATCTGCGCGACAAGATCGTAGGCAGCTTGGTGCTGCTGCGACGCAAAGACATTATCGACTCTTCAACTCTGCTAACGACCCTATTTCCCATCCTGACATCATCGCCGAGCAAAACGCTGCGTCAACTCATATTTCAAAAGATTCTTAGCGATTTGCGAAACTCGAACACCAAGTCTATCAATCATCCGCTCAACCGAACCGTGCAGGCTGTCCTGTACAACCTTGTTACGGCCGACAGAGCGTCGTCCAAGGCCATCTGGGCCGTCAAACTGACACGGGAGCTTTGGAAGCGGCAGATATGGACCGACGCCAAGCCCGTAGACGTCATGAAAGAGGCGTGCTTGGCGGACAACGAAAAAGTCGTTCTTGGCGCGACGCGATTCTTCCTCGGCGGCGACAAAGAACGTGAGGAGCTCGAGGACGAGAGTAGCGATGAGGAAGTTGACATGTCCAAATTGCGACATCAGATCGGCATCAACAAGAAGACCAAAAAGCAGAAGAAGGTGTATGAAAAAGCCGTGAACAAAGTTCGACGAGACGAGCGCAAAAAATCACAACCTCACCCACTCAATTTTTCCGCTCTTCACCTCCTGCACGATCCGCAAGGGTTCGTCGAGCAGCTGTTTTCCAAACATCTCGCAAACACCAAGCCCAAATTGTCATCCGACACCAAGTCCAAATTGTCATCCGACACCAAGTCCAAATTGTCATCCGACACCAAGTCCAAATTGTCATTCGACACCAAGCTTTTGGTATTGCAGCTCATCACTCGGCTTGTGGGCTTACACAAGCTGACAATAGTCTCACTCTACTCATGGTTCATTAAATATCTTACCCCCCGGCAGCAATCAGTCACGTCAATCCTCGCCTCTTTGGCACAGGGCACGCACAACTTGGTTCCACCGGATGCGCTGGAGCCCCTGATACAAAAGATTGTCAACGAATTTGTGTCAGAAGCTGCTGCTGGCGAGGTCGCTGCCGCCGGTCTTAACGCCATCCGCGAAATCTGCGTCAGGCAGCCACTAGCTATGAACGATACCTTGCTGCAAGACTTAGTACAGTACCGCAAGAGCAAGGACAAGGGCGTCATGATGGCAGCAAAGGGACTGATGTCGCTGTACAGGGTGGTCGGTGCTGAGCTCCTGCAGAAGAAAGATCGTGGCAAAAACGCCACGATTGCTTTGAAGAGTGGCATACAACACCAACAAAAGTTTGGTGAAGAAACGACGGGTGGTATTGAAGGGCTAGATCTTCTGGTCAAGTGGAAGGAAGATGAGAAGAGAAGAAAGCGACTCGAAAAGGGACTCTCAGCAGATTCTGGCAGCGACCAGGAACGCAACATTGAAGCAAAAGAAGCCGAGGATGACGGCTCTGACTCAGACGGATGGGAAGTCGATTCCGACGATAGTAGTGAGTCTGGCGACTGGATCAACGTGGAGCACTCGGATGACGAGGCCCCGGCACTGAAAAAGGCCAAGGGAGATGGCAGAACCGACTCCGATGACGAAGATGACAAGGATGACCCCGACTCAACAGCTAGCCAACTCGAACGCATGCAGGTCCTCGCCACTACTACTATCCTCACACCCGCTGATCTGCATAAGCTTCAAGAGCTACGCGCCACAGCCGCCATCGAGGCCGCAGCAGGCGGAGGACGAAAACGGCCGAGCAATGCTCCTCAAGCCCGCCACACAGACGAGGGCCTCACGGCGGAAAACATCGAAGCACCTGCCAAGCTGCGCAAGCTGACCAAGGAAGAAAAGGTGGCCCTGGCCAAGGAGGGTAAGCCGGACAGGGAGGAGCACAAGTCGACGCAGGCCATCAAGAAGAGCAAAAAGGAGGCGGCGGGCAAGAGCACGAGCAACAGAGAGAAACAGCGCAAGAAAAACTTCCTTATGACACTGGGCAAAGCCAAGAGCAAGCAGAAGCGAAGCTTGGTAGAGACGCGCAAGGTGTTGAGGGGCCACGTCGAGAGGAGCACAAGGGGTGGCAGGAGACGGAACTTTGCGTAGTTGCGGGAGCTCACCAAAATGATACCATTAGTAGAAACTTTTGACGTCTGGTGAAATCGCTCCTCACACGTGCACCCTTGACATTGACTGCGGGGATTGCTTTCTATGGTTTTCTTCACCTGTTGCGCAGATACGAGAGTTGAGTCTTTGTGGATTGAAATTCAATCACGGGCAGAGTCTATTTGGAACAGCGCTTTGTGAAAGCGTGTTCCACGAACTACAGCAAATGTGCTCTCACTACACTGAACTATCAAAGGCGCCTTGTAACATCACACCGACCTTGAACAAACATCATACCACACATATTTCCAGTTTCGGGTCGACAAGCCGAACTGCGTGTTGTCTTGCAAGTCACTTGCGTTCCCCTTGGCGTCTGAAACAACTTTGAGCAACCGCCGACCTCCGCGTACAGATATCGTGCTTTATGAATACATATCGCTTTGCGACAGCGGAATCATCAAAGCTGACCGCAGCACCAGACGGCAAACCTTGTGGCCAAACAGTAGTAAAATGACTTACGGTATATTGTTTGCTGGAGCACAAAGTATAACTTCAGTCGAATCATACTTCGCCACCAGGTGCGGCCACATCAATTGCACCAGGTCCGTAGCGGAGCACATCGCCAGGGGCCGAGGTGATCGGAAAGGATGTATCAAACGATCTGGAGTGGCTGAAACGAGGTTTCCGCCCTTGGTGTCCAGCATCCTCCTCGCCGAAGGGGCCCTGTCCATCCCGTACACCCAACCCGCTGTTCTTGTATGAAGCTTGAGATAGATGAGCGTGACAAGCAGTCAGCACCTACTGGGTACTCGGTATTTCAAAGAGCAACTTTGGGAGGGCGAGTCTTCTTCTCATGATCGGTCCGGAGCTGCGAGCGCCATGCTAGAGGTAGTGGTGCAGACATCTCGATGATGAGGGGGCCACCCCCTGTCCCTTACAAGGAAACTGTAGGCATATGCTCAAGTGTTAGCTGCTAATTTGGAGGAGTGCTCTGTAGGTCGCACTCTGTCCATTACTGTCGTGAACCCGTGCTACCGTCAGTAACCCGCAAGTTGCATATCATCTTCACACGAGCGGCGTCAGGAGCGCTGAATGGTCTTCTGGATTTCAAGAGTCTTGGCTTGGTCGGAGCCTGTAGAAATGGTAGTGATCAAGGGCCTTTGTACCGCTGGGTCTGATAGCTCCTCGACAATCGACTCTTCTTACATGTCGTTTATCCGATATTGTCAGGCGGCGGAAATTGCCGAGATGAACCAACGCCACGCGGAAGCCGTGACTCAACAACGCCCACTGAACGGAGCTCTAGGGTCAGTGCCATGTTCACCTTCGACTGCGTCAAGTTGGCTCAAAGAGATTCTTCTGTGGCTCGATTAAACTTGCTCCTTCCCCCTCAGGATCTAACGTCTTCCCTTGACTCGGCTTCAAGAACTAGAGAGCGGGCGTCTCAAGAGTGGGATCATTTAGGGAACTAAATTTTGCACAATGAATCATCAAGAAGGCATATTCGGTGGCAGTCAGGAGCGGGAAACACCGCCCTGGAATTGTGGATTTGTTTCTTTCCTGATTGAGCGACTGACACTCACTCATTCATGATGAGCCTGTTGTGCTCACAGTCTGCGTGCGAGCCGCCATAAGCTGGACACTGAGGAGCTGGACGACTGCTTGTCCTCTTGACGAAAGCCATTCGAGGCGAGGACTGGGAGCCTTCATTGCGTGGAAGTGAGAAGATCCCCGCAGGAGGTTCGAGCCTTGGAAACCCAAGGTCGCCATTGCTGGTATCATGCTGTCTGATACGTCGCCCAAACAAGGGCAGCAGCTTTGCGAGACACATTGTAGACATGACGGTTTACCGTGACTTCATTTGCCGCCGCCACTCTCGCTCCTTGGTTCAATTCTACCATAGGAAACTTCGACTATACATAGCTCTTTGTATCCTACACAAAAATTTATGACGGTCAATTGCGCTCCGGATGAGTCTGGAAGAGTTGCTAACGGCCCAGGAGGCCATAAGCTCAAGCACGTCTTGCCAACGTAAGCATAGTGGAACAGTGACTGCAATGCTTGATATTCTTCCAAGTCTTGAACAAGTTGATGCAAAGTCGACCGCTTGATTTCCCATCGTTGCGAACCGTAGCAGTCAATAAGCGGTCGCTTATCTGCTCAAATAGTGCAGCCAAAGCGGTGAGGGATGGGGGGGTTGGGCCAGGACAGGGTATGCGGGACGCGTCTAAACATAGAATTTTGCATGCATGCACGCAGCTTTACTTGGGCATTAACCCCCCCCCCCTGTCCTTCAGCAGGAAAAAAAAATATTTGGCTTCAAGCTGCGCAAACGCAAACGCAAACGCAGGCGCACCCGCCTCGCCTACCTTCATGGTACCACATACGGTGCAGCCTCACGGCTGGGCAGCTCTCAAACTACCGAATGAGAATTTGCGTGTTTTGCAAGTCACGCCAAATACGTTGGTGATCCTCCTTCACTCTCCCGATCTCGAGTCGGAGCACGGACAGCTGACGACTCCAATCTTGTGCTCCCAGTACCATCTCACTCGGAAAATACGGCTCGTTCCCGAGCAATCTGCTGATCGAGCGGCCATTTCATCTCACATACGAGGTCCAAGAGAAACGCGAGGGTGAAGCCTTTTCTCGGTTACGAGTGGTTCCCGGAACAGAGCTCAATGCCGACATTCTTGCCGAGACAAACGTCAGCGATGAGGCGGATGGAATCACAGACACGGCAATAGTTGCAGCAGAAGGCGAGCAGCTCACTCTGGTGGACGAGACGGGGAAAGTCGTCGCGCGATCGAACCGAGAGATCATTGACGATTCGGCGCGACAGACCCTGACGGCAGAGGAGATTGACGAGCTTAAACACAAGGGCGCCTCGGCCGGCAAGGAGCTCATCGCCAAACTCATGCTCTCTCACACAGCCATCGACCAAAAGACTTCATATTCCCTGGCGAAGTACAAGCTCCTGAAGGAGCGCAAGTTCTTGCGACGCTTCACCGTGTTACCGCTTGACGTCACTTTGCTGGGTCAGTGGCTGCTGGAAGACAGGGATGCAGGAAAAGTGTTGGAGCTGAGGACCGAGATGTTGGGTCTGCTCGGATGCTGGGCCGATGTACACTTCGGGGGCTGCCCGATCGAGGGTGTGAAGGAACCCCATGGCGGACGATGGTTGGCTGTAGATGACACGGGAGGCTTGCTTGTTGCCGCAATGGCAGAGAGGATGGGCATACTGTACCAAGAGAAGCAATTCGATGACCATGTCCAGCTCGAGAGAGCTGAAGGCGGAACCCAGACATGTGCTGAGACTGCCGACCTGGATGGCGCCCAAGGTCAGACTCGAAGCCAGACAAAGCACCCCAAGAGACGGGCGCGACGCGACGATCACGACGAGCACTACTCACGTACAAACACCATCACTCTCATCCATGCCAACTCGCAAGCCAATCTTTCCGTCTTACGATACTTTGGCTTCGACGTCAGCGACCCGAACCCACTGCAGCCCTGCCACCCCCTCGTCACAAATCTCCTCCCCATCTCGTGGCTGCAGCTCGTCACGCCCCAAGACGACGCTGCCTACACGGAACCCCCGCCGGACGTGAGTGCCGAACAGCTCGCGTCGATGAAGCCCAGCCGAAGGGGGAACTATCATCGCAAACGGCGCAGGTGGGCACGAACCCATGAGATCGTCAACGCGACGCGCGCCGGAGGCTTTTCCGGCCTCGCCGTCGCCAGCACCATGGACCCCATCTCCATTCTGCGCCACGCTCTCCCTCTCATGGCGGGCGGTTCCCCAGTAGCCATCTATTCCCCCACCATCGAGCCGCTGGAGCAGCTGGTTGATTGTTTTAGCATCGCGCGCCGCGCCGCGTGGGTGTCGACGCCGCCCGCCGAGACGGAGGGCAAATCACAAGAGGAACTGGACTACTGGCCGGGGAGTGAGGACTTTCCCATCAATCCCACGCTGGTGCTGGGAGCAGCGGTGCAGAGTGGCAGGGCACGGAGATGGCAGGTTTTGCCTGGCCGAACACATCCCTTCATGACGGGCAGGGGAGGAGCCGAGGGCTTCCTGTTCACGGGATGGAGAACGGTGCCGGCCGAGGGCAAAATCTCGGCCAGGGGGAAATTCCAGAAAAAGAGGAAATGACACGTGTGCGCCCTGATGGCAACTTTGCCTTTCTAGCGGGGTTTCGAGGAAGCAGCACTTTGCGCCTGCGAAAGATGACTTGGAAACTGCCGCCCGGGAGCGTGTTCCTTGTTCTTGATGCTATAGCACATAAGAAAGAAGAGCCTGACGTACGGCTGACCGCGCGATAGAAGCGGGCGTCACAGACTTCAGGTCGACCCCGGCATTTCATTCCCAGTCATGCGATCCCGCTACCAATCATCATAGTGCCTTGCCCATGAACTTCCGCTTCGTAAAGCTCAACCACCACTTGCTCGGTCTCGTCTCATCATCGGCGTACACCCGCGCCAGTAACCTAGCAGCCAACTCCTGTCGAACCTGGGACATGTATTGGCGCAGCTGTTCGGCATCTTGTCTATCCCTTGGCGGCTCGTACATCTGCATCGCGTCACGCCGTCAGCAACCCTTTCCCGTGGATGTGTGTGTATGTGTGATTGGCATATCAAGTAGTATCCATTTACCTGATTCAGTGGAAAACCTGGATCGCCAGGGATCGCAAAATTCAGATCCAGCGCCAGATTGAGGACATCCTTTTGTGCCTCTCGCACGGGGGCGTGCGGCTTAATCTTTTGCAGACAATCGCTCAAGAACCAGATGCCATACACAAGCAGGCGATCCGCAGGGCCCTGGATCTCAAAGTTGCGAAAGAAGGTGTTTGCGCGGAACAACGACACCGTCTCGTCGAGGATGTCGTAGCTCTCGCTGTCGGGATCGGGGGACTCGTGGGCCGGCAGCGGAGGAGATGGGATCGGAAGTGTGTAGGCTGGGCCTCTTGTCTTGGTGCGGAGGGGGAGCAGCGGAAAGTTGCCGATCAGGCGCGGAGGGTTGGGGTCCCCATTGAAGACGGAGTTATAGGCCTGTGATTACGTTATTATTAGAGAGAAGCGAGTACGGGTTGAAGCATCGATGGTCAAGGGCGACGTACCGGCATGTTGTTGGGCTTTGCGTTGCTCGTTGCTCGCGATGGTTTTGGCCGTTGGCGGGGCTGGAGCTGGCTGCTTGTCGTCAGCGAGTGGGGCGCATGCTGCTGGTGGTCGCTGGCTGACGTAATGCTCGACCGGGCTTTTGCACCTTGGAGCTGCTCGTAAATAATAAGTTCTCCAATATTGCTGAATACCGTGAGGATGCTGGCCGCCTGTTGGAACGATCCTCTATTCCTGTCCTGACGCTACTCTACGTATCGCTCAAGTTGTTTCATCACCAATGCCGTAGCCTTTCACCAGTATCGCAGACACCTCGACCTCAGGCCCAACCGTGTCCATCTACCTACCTAGGTACCTGTACTCAAGGCTGCAGTGTACCTCATGCAAGCCGGCGGGCTCTTTCAGACCAGACACCGCGTGCTCGTGGAAGAGCCGGCCAAACCTGGGTTCGATTGATTGTGACGAGGTGTGCTGTCGTGCGGTGTTTGGACAAGGCTTCCGGCGCTATTTGCGCACTATTCCTCTCACCTCAGTCACCGCCTTCTCGCCGCGGAAGGAACGAACTCGGAAACGAAGCTGTCATCGAAATGAGGTAGTGTCCTTTCTCTCCGGCGCGTAAGTTGCCAGGCTGCCAGCCTCTGCAACATGTCTTTGTCTACGACCGGCATAGCCTTTCGTTTCCGTTACTGCAGCTGAGGCTGCGGTCAAGGCCGACACTGGGCCCTTGGAGGCATTTGTAAAAAGTATCATTGATAATACGGCGTGCATCGCAATGAGGTTCCAAGGAGCGACCTATCTTTAGCTTTGGGTGAACATCCTGGTCGCCGGGTGTCTCCTCACTTGGTCGGCTTGTCCCAGCGAGTGGCGAACGGTCCTGCGGCTCCCATTCAAGCCTACGTGACGCAACACAGCTCACGCCACATTGGCAAGATGAGACCAGGTCTGAGCCCTCATAGAGATAAACATATACGCCTATTCACTGTGAGACATAGTGATCGAAAGAGGCGAAACTGGCATGAAAGGCGCCAATACCTGAGTCGAGGCGTCATTTCCAAAGTTTGATGCTTTAACTTTACGGCCTTACATGGCTTCAGGATGGCTGATGCACGTAAGCAGATAGCCACAGCCCTGCTGACAAAAGACCATAGCGGGCTGCCGCACTTTCGACCATGCCACTGCTGAGGTCACGAGAAGTCGTTCTAGATCCGAGAACTTCACTGCCAATGCGTCTTCGACTTCATTGTTCAGCTTTTGGTCCGGAATTTCCTCTTCTGGGTTGCTCTTGGCTGCTGCCTAACGTCACGTGAGTTCGCACAATGCTCGCGTGTTCAGGACGCGTGAAAACTTGTGATTCGCGAAAATGGCCACGTGCAGCAGGCAGGCATGAGCCATGCATCTACAGATAAGTTGCCCGTTGCACGGACATGAACTAATGGTGATCACTCATCGTACGCTTTCCTTTGCCTCGGCCATTCTCTGTAAATGTTCGTGGATGCAACTCTCTCACACATGTTCCGGGAATGACAAAGAAATGGGAAAAACGCACTGTCAACCTTGCGACCTCCTCCGTCCTTCCACGGTTGATTCCTGTCTGAGCTTGCCCTTCGAAAAAGACGAAGACCGACCGACCTAGGAGGTACTTGCTGGAGTACAAAAGCTCATCCGTCGTCCCTTGCGAGCCCCCTTTTACATCCTGCCATCTCGTTTGCGGCGCCCCCCTTTCCCTTTTCGCCCGTACCACACGTCCCCACGTCACTCAGAGTCAAGTGGTCAGCCTTTTAGGTGGGTAAGCCCGGCCCAGCGTTCCTTCGTCCTTGTTCATTGATTGGTTTGGCTGAGGTCCTTCCCCCCGTTCGGCCAGTCTGCACCAATCCGGCAAGCACTAGAAATCGCCACTTGAGACATTGTAAATTCTTTCAAAACAGTCGACAAGACGGAGGGAGGAAAAAAAAGTCTCGCAAAGAAAAAAAAAGATTCGACTGAATCTCATTGCTCCCTTGTGTGAGAAAAAAAAAAGCCCTCTCCTTTCACATGAAACACTTCATGCTACCTCTTTGCGACGAACTCGTGTCGTTCATTTCCGTGTCAAGCAGCCACAGAGACGCTGAGCCCGGAGCCTTTATCGGAAACTCGGTCGATCGCACGTCTTACTGGGCAGCGCTACCCACTGCACCACATATATTGTGTGTGGCTGCCTGGTCGTCAAACCTGTCTGCGCGTCACGGTCGGGCCACACAGCGCAGCTAATAAATCGCCGTTCTTTTCTTCCGTTTTGTTTCGAAGATTGGGTGGCAAGGAATTGTCGAAGAGAGCAGGCTGGCTGCAGTTTTGTCGGCGTGAAAGCAGGTCGTCGTTATGTCGCAGACCTTGTCGGTCTCTGCGAATTCGCGGCCGCGCCGCAGACGAGCGCGCGTCTCACGGCCCGCCCGGCATTCTCTCAACGACATACTCCATCGACATGCTGGCACGTCGCTGTTTGTTCGACCAGTGTGCTGGACGGATGCGCATACGCGTCTGCTCGGCGCACAGTTCGTCGAGCTTCCGGCCTGCGACACCCCGCGTCCTGATAATGTCACGGGCTCGCCACCGTCAAGAGGCCATTTACAACCGTCCAAGGCGATAATGACGCTCAGCCACACACTCACGGAGATCTTGATGCCTGATGTGCGACACGCCGTCTTCAGCTCCACTGCTGTCAAGACTACACTGTCGACACTGTGGCCGGCTGCTTTCAATTGCGCTCAAATATTCACAGAGCTTCCTATGTTCTTTGGCGACCGCGTTTATCGCGATGCTGTGCGTACCCAGGTTACGTGGAGCTTCCCAAATGATGGTTTGCAATCCTCCGAGAGTTCGTTCACGACGATAAGCACGCGATCGATACCCTCGTGTGGCCCCGACCTGCCCAGCCCGACCGAGTTCTCTGCGAATCTGCCACCACCGATGATGTGCTACATTGGGAAGAATCAGCTCGCCTCGATGCGGAGGAACCTTTTCCGCATACCTTTCAGTCCCGAAAGGAGCTGGAATGAACCCGTGCTTCGCCTCCAGCAGCTCAGATCGAAATCACTCGTGCCCGCCGATTCTGACCGCGATGCTCATCTCGTGGCCATTTTTGTAGCCATGGCGCAACGCCATTTCTACGACCCACCGTTCCCATCACCACGTCGAGACACTCGGTGGCCAAGTGCAGGAGGGAAGCCTCAGCGACCTCCATTCAAGGATATCAAGCTTCGAATTTTGACACATGACAACGAAACAGCCGATTTTCTGGTATATACTGCCTACGTCACGGCAAAGTTCCTCGATCGGTTTCACGATCCGGCTTGTGCTCCGCAATCAGACGGCGGGCGCGGCCCGCCGGGCCTGCGAATAGAGTTTACTAGGGTTCCGATCTGGCCAATTCTTGGTCTCCGTGAGCGTCTTGGTAAGGCTCTGGGCGAGGATGTCGTTGGTCCTTTCGATATTTCCGAAATGGAAACCTGGGAAGATGCGGAGGCAGACAGCAGTCATTGCAAGGACACCAAGCGCAGGCGCGAAGCCCTTACCGAAGTCTTCAACTCGAGCTTCGAAGAAAACCCTGACGGTGAGGAGCCATACTCGCCGCTGAGTGCTAAGCGGCGGCGCCTCGCGGAGGGCTCGCCAGTGAGTGCTGTCGCTTAGACAAGCGCCGCGTTAGATGGAATACTGGACATTTCGCTTCGATATCAAAAGTGACATCGCCCCTGCGGCTGAATCTCGAGATATCGAAGGAACAGGGCCAAGTGATGCGACAACATAGTCGCAAATGCCATGCGACCTCCCCAGTCGAGGCTCATCACAGTGACCGCGAGTGGACGCCCTTTTGGGCTCATTCAAAGGTATTTCTGTGCGGAAGTTCGCTCGAGCCTCTGGACGAACTGATGTCTAGAACCGTACTCTACAAAGGGAAGCGCCGACGCCCCTTTGCGACTGTTTTGATATACGACACGATTCTTGGCATTTCCACACGATATCAGTATGTCTGTTTTAGACATTTCATGAGCATGATACTCGCACATCACATCCGGCCTGAACGTCTTCGGCTGTCTTGAGCTGACTCGCCCGTGTGGTACAGTGCCTGTGAGCACGAAAGAACGGGCTGAATAGAGCTTCGTCCAAGCTGCGACTTCGCGACGCCGAGTCGTGCACCAGGCAGCGGACGATATTCATGGCCTAAACCGTCACTCATGGGCGGCATGCATGCGGAGGTAGATGGGCGGACAGTCGATGAGGAGCTCAGGTTTCACGATCAGATGACATTTCACAAATTTTATACAAATGTTGGCGCAGTGTCTTGAGATGGAATGAGTCCAGAGAGCTGATAATAGACTCAGCACTGGCTTGCAGCAACGGCATTCAGTGAATGAAGAAACGCCCTTGCTACCATGTTACACATAACACAAACAGCAATAACGGCTGCTTGATTCAAGGCTCATCTTGTAGGAGTACCGGATAAGAGACGTACATACTCCATCCTCATGTACGCATGCACTTGCCGAAGTGCGTGGGTTGGGTCATTGGCTGTAGGTGCAGGTGTTATCATCGGTGGCTTCGTTGGCTGGGAGGGTGCCATCGCGCAATCGCGCAAGACGGTCGCTTACAAAATCGCGCGATGATTGAGAGGGAATATGCAACGACACTTCGATCATGGGGCTGCACACAGCGACCCGGAGCAGATTTGACGGAGCCGGCAGCAGTAGCGAATCACGCGGTCTGGCCGCCAGACGCCCTGTTGGCCACGGGATCAATTGCATGTCCGCTACTGCGTGCAGCTGGCGTGCCATGCAGGAAGAGGGAAACATCTGAGCGGAAGAGAATGATGATCTGCGATTTAAATCGGCAGATCGAAAGAGAGATCTTTTCTTTGCTCGTTTCGGGCGTGTGCACATGGATATGACGCTAAGGAAAGCAGGCAGAGAAGGAAGGAAGAAGGTATTGATTACACGGCATGCGGCTCACGATGGAACGCCAGTGAGGGGCTGGACACTAGGTCGATACAGGCCGTGTGAATGGTGACGAGCGAAGACAACAAGAAGTAAAACATAGAGATTAGGTCTGAAAATAATGTCAATCGGCTGCAAAAGAATCTTGTTTTGGTAATTGAAATCACCCCGAAATGATTAATGAACGTGTGCTGCTAGTCATCTGGAGCGCTTCCTTCCAGATGCCGCTGGCCAAGCGGCTAAAACAGATGGCTCCTGCCATGTCACGATTCCTAGCGTCGCAAAAAGTCTGCATCTGCACCTTGTCCTCTGCCGCCCGCGTAATCTGCCGAAATGTGACAAGACGAAGCCCTACTCTGCATTGCAACTTGCACTTTGGCAAACACGGAAGAGAAAAAGTCTGTCTCAGTTGCTGGTTCCGAGATGTGACAAGACGAAGCCTTACTCTGCATTGCAACTTGGACTTTGGCAAAAACGGAAGAGAAAAAGAAGTCTGTCTCAGTTGCTGGTTCCTGGGAGCTAGTAGTTCATCGCAGCATCGCGTACTCCTAGCTCCGCAGAGTTTGCAGACAGTCAGCTCAGTGACGACTTGGCGAGGAACACTAATCCGTACTGTACCAGCTATTGCCAGATCTCTCGTCATTGCGTGTACGACGCTTGTTGTCCCGAACGCGGTCGGACCGCGGCAACGACATCCTGCAATGCTTTTGTACACGAGGCTGGCGACGCCCAAGTTGCCCAAGAGACGGTCACGGGATGGTATGTTAAGCAACGCCTTACCGAATAGCAGGACCTCAACAGCCGACCAGTGACTAACCATCGGCTTCCTTTGACCTGGCGATGCAGGCTGCAATTACTGGTGAGATTTGTCTCACGTCAATCAGCCCGACTTCGGCACCCGCTCACTGACAGTGTTCACAGCAGAGAGAAGGTGCCTATTCTCCTCTTCCCTTTCTATCGCCGTGACACCGTGATCAAGAACTAAAAACTGTTCCAATGCATTCAGAAAAAGAAGTGTGACGAGGCTCGCCCGTCATGTAATAGATGTCTGGAGCATGCGCAGGATTGTCTTTATAAGCCATCGAAACCTAGACAGGGGCGAAGAGACGAAGCTGGCCACAATGATGCGCCATCCGATTGGCCTGCAGACAGCTCGACATCGTCAACAATAACAAGAAAGAAGACTGCCCCCCCGGTTCAATCCTCCGCTTCCGACACGTCTGCGGCTGTCGACTCTACGCAGGTCATAGCCGTATCTGCGGCCTCACCATTTGCCGAGTTCTACACCCCTGTTTTCAGGGACCTTTCTCGAGATGTTTATCAACGGCGTCTCATGTATTATTTCTGCAGCAAACTTTCCCATCTTCTTGTTTTGAGAGGAGACGAGAGCAACCCCTGGCAACGACTTATTCTGCCATTAGCTTGCGCAAGCTCCGCCGTGAGGAGCGCCATCTTTGCTCTGGCCAGTGCCCATTTGGAGTGCAGATCAACAAATAGGCTTGACAACGAGTTCAAAACGATCCAGTTCCATAATGAGGCTATTGGAAATCTTGCAAAACTCATCGCACCAGGCGAGATAGTGAATCGAAACGAGCTCTTGGCCACTGTGATACTTATAGTTTACTACGAAGTGGTAAAGGCCCCCCCCTCTCTCTCTTCGTCACCGCACTCGTGAAGGTGCGAATGCTTTTGCTGCGGGTGCTGATGAATTGTAGCTTGTGCAACGGCAACGGTCAAATCTTGTGGATGATCACCTCAAGGGGGCAATGGCAATTATGAGAGTCAGCCCGGGACGAGACGACACGACCAGTCTGTTCCTAGAAGACGTAGGCGCCCAAGGGTCTTCAACGGCAAGTGGAATGAGCTGACTAACGACCATCGACTCAGGCTTTTCATTATTACAATGCAATCGCAGCCTTATCTACAGGATCTGCGCCTTTAGCAGGCCTTGATACTGGCAGCCGTCAAACGCAGTCTCTTCAAGGGGGTCTATTGAGCTCGCTATTGGCGCCAAGCAGCGCGCATTACTTGCTAGGGCTCTCCGCAACGCTCTGGCCAGTCATCCACAGATTGTCCGGCCTCTTGGCCATCAAAAAAAGGAAGGAAGAAACATTAGCTCTCGGCGACGTGAGCGGTGCTGAAGAGTTACGAGTCATGCTCGACATGGAGTGCGCTGCCGTCGAATCTTCTCTCAACGGATGGCAGCCACAAATATCGTCTGATTGCGACCTTGAATCTCTCCTAGAGGACACATCTTTCAATACGGAGTATCAAGTGCGACAGTTTCAAAGCATTTTCAATAATGCATTGGCTTACAAGGACTCGGCCTTGGTATACCTGTACAGAACTATATATGGCTCCTCCACGCAGCACCCAGTCGTGCAGCATCACGTATCCCAGAGCCTTGGGCATTGTGAAGCTACAGTCAGACATGAGGGACCAATGGGTGCATTACTTTGGCCGTTATTCGT
This sequence comes from Aschersonia sp. MBC 735, assembly GCA_030783925.1. Lineage (NCBI taxonomy): Eukaryota > Fungi > Ascomycota > Sordariomycetes > Hypocreales > Clavicipitaceae > Aschersonia > Aschersonia sp. MBC 735. The sequence goes on along the minus strand of JARJRV010000558.1, from coordinate 24,816 downwards.
TGCATCGTGCGAGGCCACTGAGCTGGCAGACAGAGGTCGTGCTTACGGCGTTTTTCAGGCCATCTCGCAAAGACAAGGAATGGCAAACATCGACGCGGCGTGGGAAATCGTTCAAGAGGTCTGGACTCGAGCCGACGGCGGCGAGGATTCGGGTTCCACGTCCTGGACGAATGCCAGGACCGGCTCGAATAGAGACTTGTGGAGAGTGGTCAGCGAAGACTTGGGTGTGACCGTTATTCTTGGTTGAGGACCAATGAAGACGAGAGCTCCAGCTTTCGCGCCCATGGCAGTTGGTCGACTCGCCTCTTTCTTGCCTTGTCTTTGGCTATTAGTCGACCCTTGCCCTGAACAGTGACGGCAGCGGAGCACGTTGGATGAGCTGCTCACCTTTCCGTGCTCACTAGTGCATCCAACGCGTTGTGCATAATACCACAATGAAATGCCGTGCCACACCTCTTTCCATCCCCGGCAATCGTCTGAGACCGGTCATTACGAGCGCTGCTACTTGCTTAGGATAGCGATTGGAAGGCCGTCGGCTGCGTACCGACGGGTGACAAGACATGACGATGTCAAAGGTTATGATAGCTTACCGTCGGCATGTCAAGACTGATATCTCCCAGCTTGATTAAGACCTACAGCATGCGGGAAAGTCTCAAAAGAGAGGAGGGCACCTCTGTCACAGCAGATACTTTGTCACTTCATAATGAGACGAGATCGTAGCGTAAGCATAATCAACCCGTCATGATCAGCCATGCCAAGGTTGTACGTACAAGACGCTATGAGCTTCTGGTTTTCGAGGCGCTGCGATATTACTACTTGCACAGATGCCCCAGAAGGTCTATCCACGAGGCTGAAGTTGGACCCAACGCGTTACCACCCTACCTGAGAGACTGTTCGGTCAAAAAGAGCACGAGGTGGCAACGCTGCGTTCAGTCAGAAGTGCCCTGGTGGAGCATCTGATTTCCACACTGCAGGGCTGTTGTCAAGGATCTTGTTAAGACAGGGAATAAGATGAAATAAACGTCTGCCGGCGTCAACATTGACGGCACAGAAGCGAGGTTGGGTGTGATTGATGGCACTTGTCAAATGGAAGGAATCATTAACGGTTCCAGCATGACGGGAAGCTGGCAGGGGTCGGCTTGATTTATCGCCCCCACGAGGAGTCGAGAGGGGGGGGGGAAGGGGGATGTGAAAGAATACAGAGGGAAGGCATGGTTATGGTTGAACTATCTCCGCCTTTTCTCCACCTTTCACGGATGTTGAAGCAAGAAAAATGAAAAGCTGGCACGAGGCGAGGGTCTGGACCCACGAAGCATTGAGACGCATCCGTCGCCCGCAACCGCCTGGGTATCAGGTCACAGACTGGCAAGGAGTCATGTTGTCTTATTGTTATGCCGGTAGGTTCACTCGTAAGCCGAACCATCTACCCCGTTTGTGCGCTGCTTTCTCACGTTGCCAAGCGCGGCTAACACGGAGGCTAGGTAAGGCGAGGCGAGGCGAGGCGCGGTTGTTGACGGCGGAAGGTGATGGTGACGACCGGGCCGCTGACGAAAGCCGAAGTCATGATGAATCTGTGCTGCATGGTGCAGCGCGGTGACGGACGGGGAGTGATCCGTCACCTGCAGTGTCTGCCGACTCAACCTCCCCGCATGCACGACTGCACGGGGAAATCCGCACCGCACATGGTGCATTTGCCCGATGCCGCCTCAGGATCGAGCGCCAGGGTGCGACGGCGCGATGCACGTACTACAGACATATTATGTAGGACCGTGTGATGGTCTGGTGGTCTGGACTGGGGCAGGGTAATTGCATTGCATCAACATGACGGATGACCCAGCTGGTGGCAGGAATCCTGTACGTCCTTCGTTCGGCGCGGCACTATTGTCAATCGAGCCTGTGCTGGTAAGATTGAAGTCATTTGTGTTATGTCGCGATGTTTCTGTGTTTCTTGCCTAATGGCTTCCCAACGCCCGGTCCATATTAGCTCGCGTGCCCCTGTCCAGGCGCTAAACGCCAGTCCAACCCCCCCCCCCCCCCTAGACACAAAAGCACCAGACATTATTATCCATACCCCAGTTTGTCTGCCTCAGCCAAGCCGATGACTTGGAAAATGAAGTGCAAACATTCGGTCCGCATCTCTAGAAGCGCCATTGACCGGGTGTTGATGAGCTGACGACGCGCGTATTCGCCTCACTTGGTTTGGACGAAATTCCATCCGTCATCTCATCTCACCTTGCAACTGGTAGCTGCAAGTGCAGTCGAGAGCGGTGCTGCTGCCGTCCTACTTCTTAAGCTCCTGGGAACATGGTTCGCTCTTGCCTCGGTCTTTGCCCGACGAATGACATGGCGATGCTTAATGGGTGGAGGTCCAGGTGACCCCAAACTTGGAACAGGAGTGGGATGGGAAAAAAAGAGAGAAAAGAGAGAAAGAGCCTGACACCGGTCACGACCCCCCCGGCTGGCCTTCGAGCTGCTCCAGGTGCCCCAGCTGCCGCTCTCCTCCTTCTTCCCAAGCACGATGCTGGCAGCAGCCACCAGCAAGTGCATTTCCGCGATCTGCTCACGCACCCATCCCAATCACGGCCAGTATTATTAGTGGAAAGCCACCTCCGCAACCTCTCTCCGCCATTGCATCCAGCCAATCGTCGCCGCTGGCAGCCACAATCAATCACCTCACCTGTTCGTCCTGATCTCCCCGTCCACCCGCTGTCGAGCAGCCTCCGCCATTCGTTGTCAGCCCCTCAGTGTGGCATCGTGTCGACCATCATCATTTTCCCACAATGTACGGAGTAGGCTGGCGTCTTTCTTTGGTTGGTCAATCTGCTTTGTCATGGAACCCTTCTCTGTCGGGCATCCATGTATGTAGTTGCTGAATCTGTTCGACGATTGTGAGATTCGCCGTGCCGCGTTTCCATCGTCCCCCCCCTCCTTGACGACCTATCCCTCTCGAACACAACATATTTTATGTATATGCACCTGCCGGCCATTCCCTGCCCCCTCCCAGACCCAACCGCTCGGCATCGTCAGCGAACCTGCATTTTGGAATCACAACAAGATTACCCCGCCAGTCAGATTGGCCGGCGGTTCCTGCCCTCGCCCTTCGTTGTCTCGATATCAAGGCCGGCTGACGAGGAGCTTCTTTTCATTCAAACGGACTCATCGTCATGATCTAGCAAAGCATGGATTCGCTGCTCAAGAAGACGGATCCGGGTCCTCCACCACAACGACCAATTCGGTTTGTCAACAATCAAGGCCAGCCGCCCTCCAAGCGGCGTAGGATCAATGCTGCGTATGTTGAGACTTAATGCTCCTTTCCCATCTGAACTGTCCGACGTCTGCTTTTATCCCCCCTTTCGCGTCCTTCAGTTTTCTCGTTTCCTTGATGACACCATTTTATTTTGGCTGGGCTCTCTTGCTCCGTTTCTTCCCTTCTCCCAGCACACACCACCCCCCTCCTTTCATAACCTCGCAGCGTGCTTTGCCCTCCTTTCCCTTTTGGATTTGTTTTCGTCCACTCCCCAACCTTCCCGTCGATGTCCAGACACCCCATAAACCGCATACGTGATCATCCCACTATCATCCGCCTGCGCACGCACAAATTGTCTAATCCGTCCACATCAGATGTTTCACCTGCCGACGAAGAAAGACCCGATGTGCTGGCGAACGTCCTGTTTGCTCTACTTGCACCAAGAACGGACATGCCTGTCAAGGCTATCCGGAAGACAACCGCAAAGATGCCCCCGGAGAGGTACTGGACACGGAGGGACCTGCCGAAGAAGATGATGTGCCGTCACAGGATGCATCAACTCACGACGGAGGGAAAAGACACAAGCAGAGGAAGAGCGACTCGTTGTCCAAGCCGACGCCAAAAAGGACCTCCCTAGACGAACGGAGAGACGCAGTGATGAAGCTTGAGCCAGCCTCACCACGTAGCAGACCTGCTGTACTTCCTCCGCCTGTGCGCACTATCGAGCGAGGTCGCACCTATTCCATAGCTTCTGGGCTGCCATCCTCTCCCGAGCAGCGAACGGCACGCGCACACGCGAACCTTGATGATATGCCACTATCTCCAACTCTGCGACGCAACTACTCTCACCGAATACCGTACTTTCGCTATTTTGGTCACACTGCCATCGTGCCGGGCTTCAAACAGATGGTTGTATCTGTTCGTGACCGTCGGCGGTCCACCGGAGGATCACAATCCGCCACATCCCCGCTGTCTACTCAGAGTGGAGGTATCCAACGGGGAAGCAGCATTGCCGAGGGCAGCGAAGTTGCTGTGGAAGATGTGCCCGTATACGATCCTGCCAGCGCGGTCCCAGTCCATCCACTGATTGTGAACCTGGTCAAAACTTTTTTCAAGCATCTTGGCTGCAACTATCCCTTCCTCAAGCAGGCTAAATTTATGCCCATGGTCTTGGAGAAGAGGGTCGAGCCTATTCTTGTCGATGCGATTTGTGCCATTGCGGCTCGATTCTCGGATGCTCCGTATCTCACTGGCGGCAATGATAGAGTACCCAGGACCGAAAGGGGGCATGCGTTTGCACAACGGGCTAAACACGCAACCGTCGAGACTTTCCCTTGCCCCTCAGTCGGTGCCGTCCAGGCGCTGCTTCTCATGGCCTATGAAGGATTCGGCGCTGATCAGGATAGTGCTTTGTGGATGTATCTCGGGCTCGCTATCCGCATGGCTGTCGACCTGGGTCTTCAGAAGAAGGTCGGAATCCAGTACCAGGGAGAGAAAGACCCCTGGTATACAAGACATAGGAGCCGCGGCAACGGAGAGTCGGAAAGCCCCGAGGACAAGAAAATAGCTGACCCGGACGCGCCGAGCGACGAAGAGAAGAGGGAGGTGGAGCAAGAACGCATTGACACATTCTGGGCTGTCTTCTTTCTTGACAGAGTCATTTCCTCGGGAACGGGGCGGCCGGTGACATTTCGAGACGATGATTTCGAATTGCCCTTTCCAGCGGCAAGAGTAGACGCCACAACAGGGTGGCCTATGCTATTCCCGGTGTTACTCGACATTATCCATCTATATGGGCGTGTCTCCGACCTGCTGAATAATGTGCACAATGCACGAGACTTGACTGAAGACAGATGGAATAAGCTCGCCAAGATGGAGCACCAACTGACCAAATTATACAAGGGCTGGGACAGTCGACTTCAGTTCAACGTGGTCAATTTCAAGGCCTACTTGAGCTTCGGCCAGGGCACAACTTTCATCTTACTCCATTTCTGGTTTCATGCGCTCTTCATCGTGCTACACCAGCCCACGCTGCTGACGCCCTTTTGCGCACTGGGGACAGAACACCAATTACTGCCCGACAGCCGAGAGCTCAGCATGAGCAGCGCCAAGACAATATGCGATATTCTCTCCTTTGCCGACCTCATCGACCCCATCAGCTTCATCGGCAACCCCTTTACGAGCCAGCCTATTTACATCGCCGCGTGTGCCTTCTTGATGGAGTCGAGCGCGAACGCATCGCAGGGAGCGTCCCGGGAAGGCTCGCCTTCGAGCCCTGCGAGGCGGCCACTGCCGGATCTGCGCACCGCTTCCCACTCCAAACAGTCCATGCACTTCATGCCTTCTCGGCACTCCAAGCATTCTTTGCTGGCATCCGCAGCGAACCAGAATTACCAACGCTGCCACAATTCTCTGCAGCAAATGCACGCTTACTGGGGGGGAGTGAAATACATCCTCACGGCCCTGGATCAGAAGGCCAAGGGGATCTGGGACTGCGAAACGTACACCTCGGAAGAATACGAAAGTGCGAAAATGCCACCGATCCGACCCAGCCTCGCCGGAGAGCTCGGTCATCTTGCGCGGCACTCACCACAGCTTGGCGCCCCCCCCATCGCCTGGAGCTTGGCTGGGACGGCGAATTCCCCGAGCTCCAACTTGACCTTGATGTACCAGAATCCGACGGGTCACGCTGCCGGCCTTGCCGCCGCGCATCCTCCTCTGCATTCGCAGCATCTGCATATTGCTCAACGGCAAGCGAGTACCCCACCAGGCAACATGCTCTACGACCCTATCAGACAAAGTATGCCTACAGAGAGCGGCAACATGTACCCTCCAGCTGTTCCGACGTCAGCCATGGCCGTGGTGAGCACGAACTCTTCGAGTTGGGCGCGGGCAGATCGTCCGCCCACCTCACCATCGACAACTGTTCAGGGCGGCGGCACCACCCCCAACAATCACGACTGCGTCTCCAACGATGGGGCGGAAGGAACGCATAAGGTGTATGTGTCTGGATACACGCCGGTCAGTCAGAACCCCTTGGGCTTCGAAACTTACACTGTCTCTCCTTCAAGCAACATGGGCGAGGGCAACTTGCAGGCCCGCAATACCGCGAACTCCAACAGCGGTGTTTTCTTCGCGCAGCAAGGCTTCCCATACCAACCCCATTGGCAATTTGGGAACGGCAATATGGATGGCATCACTATTGACAGTCAGGACATTGATATTGGTGCTTTGGGTCTGCAACAACCCGATGTCATGAGTGGGTGGCTAGAGTACATGCCCACGGACGTGCTCAACTATTTCGAGAGCCACGAGGCGCAAAATGGCCACGGCGGCCGATCACTCCAACCCTAACCCTGAAATAGAGCAGACATACACACCGGCTTCTGTTCTGTTCTGTTCTGCTGTTTTCGTGTTGGGATTTGGCGCACATGACACAACAGGCAGCCACGCGGCAGGTGCCCGTAGAATGTACCGGCATCAGATTGAGGGTATGGGCATTGAAGAACATATGACACGGCGTAACGCAATGGAACAAGTTGATACCATGGGGGGTGGAATATCTTCTTTCTATGTACACTGGCAGAGGTTAATTTGAGTGGTCGATGAATGTTCATGTTGGTGTGGTCCGTCAGATAAGCTAAGTACGTTTAATTGAAGCAAATGTCCTCGACATTCTGGAAAATTGATCAGTCTCGGTTAGATGTGGGGCGGTGTCCGTCAAGACAGGAGCTGTACTCCGTAGTGGTTCCATTACCGAGAACGACATGTTAACTAACAGTACATTCTTTCCACCTCGTCGACACTTTGGGAAGCTCGAGACTGTCAATTACCCTCGTTTCTTCAGGCCACGTGCCCCGGGGCATCACTGACAGGCTAGCCAATACTTCAGGTCTTGTCTGTCATGGTTTCATCTCTAGCAAGACCCTCCGTACCTCCCTCAATGCTCGCCGTCGCCGACATCTTCTCCCCCCATGACGTGTCGGGCCGCCTCCGCGAAGAGTTTCCATCGGCTGGACCTCGTCTCGGCGAGTCGACGCTCTCGATTCTTCTCGGTCGACGCGGCCGCTCACCCTCTCAACAAGACCCAAGTCTATCTGTCCAGATGCCATGACCCGCTCGTCAATCTCTCCGTCGAGCATCGCTTGTTGCAGATCACTCCGCCGGAATCAACGGTCTTGATTCTATACGTCAACTCTCCATGCGTCGTTATTGGCAGGAACCAGAATCCTTGGGTGGAGCTGAACATGCGCCGGCTCGCGCAGATGGCGCACCGTCCCGGGGAGACGGACTGGTCTGATTCGCCTGTCAAGGTCGTTCGGAGGCGGTCTGGAGGCGGCACGGTGTTTCACGATCTCGGCAATGTCAACTTCAGCGTCATCTTCCCGACGGGCGCATTCGATCGAGATAGGCATGCCGAGATGGTCGTCAGGGCGCTTCAGGCGCTGGGACGCGCGCAAACGAGGGTCAACCCGCGACATGATATCGTCATGGACGTGACTACATCTGCAGCGCAGGCCGTCGAGACATTCAAGGTCTCCGGCTCGGCGTACAAGCTGACGCGACTGCGGGCGCTGCACCACGGGACGTGTCTCCTGCGAAGCCCTCACCTATCCAGGATATCGGAGATGCTTCGGTCTCCCGCTGAGCCGTTCATCCAGGCGCGTGGCGTGGAGAGTGTGCGCAGCCCCGTCAGCAACGTCGATCTGGACAACCTCGTCTTCCAAGATGCCGTGGTGGCCGAGTTCGCCGCCATGTACGGGCAGCTGGACGTGCGCGCTGATTTCGACGAGCAAGCCCTGCAAAATGACCAGATCAGAAAGGGCTACGACGAACTGGCATCCCGGGATTGGATCTACGGACAGACCCCTCGCTTCTCGTTTCAGTCGCACCCTTCCCGCCAAGATCCCCGGTCGCGGCCCCCTGTGCCTTTTGAAGTCAGTTGTCCTTCATCCTGCTAGCCTCCGCGCCCGAGGACTAACTGAGCAGAAGCATCGCATCGGCCTCGAAGCAAAGCACTGCGTCATTGAAGAGTTCCGCGTTTCGACAAGTCAAAGCTTTGACGAAACACAGTGCGTTGGAGAGCCGCTGCACGACGTTCACGACTGGTGTGCGCGTTTGCACCAAGCGGGGTTGAGGATCGGAGACGCTCAAAACGTGGGCACGTGGATGAACGAAATGCTTGGAACTGAGTTTCTGAAAATCCCATCGCCGGCCTCCATTTGATGGTGAGTTGGACACCTAACGCAAAGTACTGAGCCCTTGTGTTGCGTGAAATCACGTCATGCGAGAAGGGCGGACAAACTCGTGCATATATGCTGGACATACTGACATGAGGGAACGCGTTTCTAAGCCGCCTGTCAAGTCGATTAGAGAGGCGGAAAACCAAGGCACCGCCATGTACATGTATTATCACGCCAGGTTCGTGAGATCCAAGTACCATCATTTCAAAACATCGCTGCTGCGGCCTCGCACGCCGTGTCTTGATACTGATGAATGTTTGGACCGGGATGTATTGGGCCACACCTTTTTGCTGTACCGAAACGCCAACCTCATTAGTTTGTCGTCGAGGATGCGGGTCTTTATACCAGTTGACCCTCGACACCTCGTTCCGCAGAGTTTGAACCAACATATCTCGTCTAATGCCTCGAGACTCTGGCAGAAATTCATATCACAATCAGTTGTTTACACAACTGATCTGTCATTGAAACCCCGTAGGCCTTACAGTAAGGAGTAAAATGGAGGGTCTGCATTTTCGACAAACTTGAGTGCCAAGGCTATGGATAAGGCCGTGCAAGTATTGAGACGGCGAAGCGACGGTGCAAACAGTACAAATGGGCAGACTATAGTAGAGGCCCTCACATCTCCTGTCTGGCATTCTTCTCATCTTCAAACTGCTTCAACCAGTTCTTCACGATGTCAACTTCCTTCTGTTGGATGTCGACCACCTGCTTTGGAGGCAGGCCCGGCTCCGATTTCACATCAGGCTTCAGCCCGTTCTCATCCCAATGGTGCACACCCCAGTCAATCAGCTCAAAGGGCTCCGAGGCCGTCGACTTTCTGTCCGGAAGGCCGTGGGCATGGGTCCCGGCTGCTCGCCATGGATCCTGCTTTCCGTCGATAAGGGCTAAGCGCGGATAGCTAAAGTTGAAGCCGCCGTACTTGTTGATGTTCTCCACCTTAGGACGGGAGGTAATGTTGAAATAATTGACGCATGAGTAGGAGTTATATTCCGCCGTCAGGGCGCGCGATACCATGGACCCTTTATCCTTGGGCGTGGATGCTCCACATACGAAGTACCCCCATCTGCATAACTCTGGTCAGTTTCAAAGGCAGGAAACCCGAACATGCTTAAGCTTGGGGATATACATACTCGGTGCAAGTTTGGTAAGTCCAGCTTCGAATCCAGAGATGTGTTTCGTCATTCTCCTCGAGACGGCTAGACAGACATTCTCGCAGATTCTTCTTGCCCTTGCACGAGCGCTCTTTCCGCTTCCTGAGAAAGTCCTGCATAAACCCAACATAATTCAATAGCGCAGTGCTCAATGGCTCATCACTAAATTCGGCGGCTCGCACCGCGCTACGAACTCGTGACTGCAATCGCAAGGTACTTGGGAAAAGGGTGGCCTCAGCGGTGATGACAGCGCAGAAAGTGCCCAATTCGTTTGAATCCCGGTCCGGGTCCCAGTCGGTGTTCTGAAAGGAGCTCAGCATGTATGAAATGGCGTCGGCAAATTCATCGTTCCACAGGTCGCTTAGTCCAAAAAGATCCTTGATCTCGTGTTCCCGATCCTTGTTGCCGCTGAGAAGCTGCTTGTCAATGACAGCATTTAGTTTCTGTAGAGTGACTGAGCAATTGCCGGGTGAAAAATGACGAGCGGCCTCGTGATATTGCCAAAAATCGTCAATGGCAACCGTGACGCCCGAGGAAGAGATGGCACCCCAGAAGACGTCGGGGTACAACTTGCGAGCGAAAGCCACGAAGCCGCCAGCATAGGAGCCGCCATAGAGGATATGGGGTGTGGCAGGGGCAGTCAGGTCGATGTGCTCCAGCCCAGGCACTTTCAGATTCTTAGAGAAATAGGCCGTGTCAGCTAGAGCTTGATCCGTAGTGAGCCAGCGGTAGCTCTTGAGATCGGTCTCATTGGTCGGCCAGCTGGTTCCGTAGTAACGATGCTCCAGAATAAGACCTATTCCATTGGTGGCCTTTGCGAGGATGGTGGCGATGCCGTGCTCGAGATACTCCAGACGGCCATCGGCGTCAAACTCGCCTGAATGTAGGATAATAACGGGACCTCCAGGCTTATAATGCGTAGTGTCGATCAAATACCGCAGGTTGAAGAAATCATTGGAGTGAGGTTCATACTTGGACTCGTTGTGGAAGTGATCAACAGGGACAGATAAATTATAAGACTTGACGCTGGAATCCTCGGACAGGGCGGAGATTCCATTGCTGGTCAAGTCGGCAGCCAAGACTTTCGAGGCCAGGAACGAACCTCCAGGTCGAAGTGCAGAGATCTGAGTGGCCGCAAGAGCCAACACCGCGATGAACTGACGAAGGGCCATCATGACTGACCGAGAGTAGAATGCTAGGTTAATGACTGAAAGCTCCTGATGGAGTGATTTAGAGGATATCCAAGTTCTAAGCCATGGCTGCTCAGGGTTTTATACACGGTGCGTTACCGCACAGCCGGCAGCAATGGTGGGGATCCGTGATTGAAGGATGCGCGGAACGCGGAGCATGGCGTAGCAATTGCTGCGATGTGATGTGATGTGATGTGACGCTCCCAGCGGTGTTACCCGGATGGATTTTGGTTTGATATTTTTACTGAGTCTGTCCAGGCCAATGGGACGCGGGGCCCCAACCTATGCGGGTACCTCAGTACTTTATGTACCTAGGTACCTAGTTCGTGTGGCCAGATGGTGCTAAGACAGCAGTGCTGCTTGCTCTGTAAATCACCGTGACCACCTCAGCCTCGCTGGCTCCTTCCCTCTGCTGCCTCCTACTTCGCCTCCTACTTTCCTCGCTTCTTCCCACTCTCCTCCTTCATCATGTACATGCACACCCAAATGTTTAAAAAATCGAACCGCCAACAGCAAGAAGTTGATGCTGTTTGTTCGGCTTTCGACAGCAACGGACATTCCTTTACTCGTCTGGTCGGGCTGCTACGTCACCCACCCGGGGCACCACTGGCCCCTTGCCTACCGGCTCCGCACAGGGATCGACCCCCCATTTCGGTACCATTCACTTTGAGCCTTGTCATCCGCCAGCAAGAATTCTTTCAGAACGAGTCGCATGTCGGCATCCATTTCTGTGGCATCGACCATGGCAGCTCGTGCCGAAGCCGAGACGTCTCGGGCGCTCATAATCTTTCCAATCGCATCCTTGGTGTCATAAGAAATCTGCGCTTCGAGTATGATGGGCTCAGCCAAGGCCTGTGCATCATTCATTCGTAATTGCGGATTCTTGCCAAGATCAACTGTTGCACTGCTGCCCGGCGGGACTTTGCCCGCGTCAATGACGTTCCGATTGTCCGTACAATCGACACCATCAGGCTGATCTTGCAAGCCACCACAACCCAACAAGCGAATTTTCCAGTGTCGAGTTCTGGTCCCTTTGGATGGCCGGATTTGCACCACTCCCGATGCTTGATTGAAGGAGATCTTGGTTCTGCGCCAAGAAACTGAACCCGTTCGCCCGTTGTCATTGTCATTGCCGTCGCCATCATAGTCTTCCCCTTCTGCTTCCTCCAGCAGCTCGAAACTGCCATCTGCGCCAACAACAAGCACGACCTCGAAACCTTCCGGGTTCTTGGTTCCATTTCCGGGTTCCTTGTTTGTGTCGAGCGGCACAATAGCACCTTGCTTCAGTAGCACAGGTATCTTGTCCAGGGTGCGGTTCATCCACATGAAGCGATCGCCTTCGTAGACGACTCCGGTGAAAAGGTCGACAGAACGGCCCGGTGGCAGCCAGGCCTTGACCTTACCAGTCTTGACGGCTCTATTCTGTGGCGAAGTGATGGGCACCACCATCATTTCTGTGCCGAAGTAGTACTGGTTGCGCACGCTGTACGCTTCATCCCGCTTCGGGTGCTCCCAGTACATGGGCTGAATGAGCGGGTGTCCATGTTCGGCGGCGCGCGCATTCATTGTATGCAGGTAGGGGACCATCCTATGCCGCAGGCGCATGAACTTGGTCACCACTTGCCGGGGACCAAAAGGCAACTTCCATGGCTCCTTGCAGACCCAGTGGTTCTTGGTGGAGTGCAGTCTCATGATGGGAGAGAAGACCCCGAGCTGCACCCACCGAGACGTCAGGTCGTCATCACGGATGCCATGCATATGACCGCCAATATCGTGACTCCACCAGCCGTAGCCAATGTTGCTCGCCGTGGCCGTGAATTCGGGCTGGAAATGCAGCGACTCCCAAGTGGTGATTGTGTCGCCTGAGAAGCCAACTGGATATCGATGACTTCCCGGGCCGCCGTACCGCGAGAAGATAATCGGACGACTACCACCAAGTTGGCGAGACTTGTGCTGCGACTGAACGAAGTCATTGTGCAAGAAGTGAAAGTGATTGAGCACCCAAAGAGGGTCGATGCCCGGGATTCGAGAACCCGTTCCTTGCTGCCAGTCAATCCACCAAAAGTCAAGGCCATCGTCCTCGAGATGTTTGAGTAGGATTTCAAAGTATGCTTTGAGATATTTGGGACTTGTGCAATCAAAGGGTATGGCCTGCTTGTCCCCCGTGTCAAAGTCAAGGGCTCGAGCCATAGCATGGTACATGTCCTCATAGCTGGCCACACCCTCTGCAGGATGCTCGTTGAGGGCGGTTTTGAGCCCCCGGCGATGAAGATTGTCGATGAAATTCTTGGGTTCCGGGAAGAGCTTGCGATTCCACGTATAGCCTGTCCAGCCCGAAGCACCGGCCTCGATGACGCGGGGATCCCGCACCAGATGCCAGTCCATGTCCACAATGCCAACTGACAACGGCACCTTGATGTCGGCAAATCTGTCTACGAGCTCGAGATACGACTCAGCGGTGTACTCGTAGTACCGACTCCACCAGTTGCCCAACGTCCAGCGCGGCAGAAGTGGTTGCGGCCCCGAAATCTTGTAGAGAGCGCTGACAGCCTCGCGGTACTCATGACCATAGCAGAACAGATATCCATCGACGCGCCCTTTGCCGTCCTTCCTGGGCGTGACAAACCCATCATCGTCGTAAAGCACAGACTTGGAGTCGTCAATGTTCGCGACGCCACTCCTTGACGCAACGCCCGGCTCGACATCAACGCGACCATCCACGCCATCCAACGTCCGGTACGTCCCCCCCAGCGTCTCGTTCGGCTCTCCAAAATGCCATGCAGAATCCTCAAAGCCCAAAGCCGCAACGACAAAGCCCTGCGCCGAGAACTCCTGCTTGTCGTACTTCATGCGAAAGCGTGCCGTAGTGACCTCCAATGCCTTCTTGGTCTCCTTGACTGTGTAGGCCGGCGTCGACTTTTGCGCCCGCTGCCACGCGAACCCCGATGAGCGATCTTCGAAAACGCCGTCGGGGGCCCATTCGTACCGTAGCACTCCATCCGTGAGGACCATGAAGCGGTACTTGAGGCCATGCGTGCCGCCGATGATGGGCGATGATGGGGAGGCTGACGATGGGCCTATGCAGTTGATTTTGGTCACAACCATACTGGCCGCTTATGCCGAGGCAGACTTTCTGTGAGCTTCGGGTGAATGCTGAGCTCACCGGATCAGGCGAGACCGTACTGGAGATGTGAGTGGGTGGCGGTGTTGGACAGATAGTTGAGGATGTTTGACTTCATAAGAGATCGTGCGAGTCTAGTTGCGCGATTGGCTGGTCTGAGCTCGATGGGTAGCAGAAGCTGGAACTTGGAGCGTTCCACAAGCTGTGAAAGAGGGTTCGCAGTGCTCCATGACTTTGAAGCAGTGACGGCGCTTCAATTGCTTGCTGGGACGCATGCTAATGAAAGTGGTCTTGTGGACACCAAAGTGCGGGGAAACGGGCGCGTCTCCTCCGATTTACGGTTCTCGGGACAAATGCGATGGTGCTCACTGATTGATCATATAGCATGTCGGAGGTCCACGGCGTCTGACTCATTACAATCATGTTTGCTATGAACTATTCCTGAAAATGCCCGCCGAGTGTGTTCTAGGTGCCAGCGCCATGGTCTAGACGCTGCCCGCATCTTTCTGCGCTCCTTGATCTGCCTGCCATCCTCCTCTTACCAGCCACAACAAAGTCAAAGCAGGCAACGTGGTGAGCGCCAACACCGCCCCAAAGACAAGCATGAACATTTCGGGCAGCCAGTCTCTCCAGAAGTCATCGCCGTCAGTCCGCTTCGCGATGGCGACTAATGAGACGAGGGAGGTAGGCCACAGCAAAATAAAAAACAATATCGTTAGAACCAGACTTCTGCCGAGATGTCCAAGCAAATAGGGCATCGCCTTTGGGGGCACGCTCTCAATCTTGTCGCCCTGGCGGCGAGGCAAGAACATGATCCAACGCAATGCCTTTCCGGTTGGTTCGCCGGCGAAGCATATAGGCTGCACCGTCCCCCGCCTGAGGTCCCTGTTCACAGAAAACCATTTTCCAAACCAGCATAGAAAGCAGTGTACGACTATGGCGATTGCTGCAGACGCGGCAAGCGGACAAGCTGTGCCGAAAACGGCCGAAGTGTCAACCGCAGCATTCAGGTTATATTGCAATAACACTTTAACGAGGTTCGTCAGCGTCGACCATGAAAGGTTCAGGGGGTCAGGCTGAAGTCGGCTTACGGTGAGTGGAAAGGAAATTGCCTCCAGCAGTACCCAACGTGCCAAGAATGACATCCTAGAAAATAATGTAGGCCAGTTGTTGGGTCGTGAATTTGCCCTTCGGCCGTGACATTTGTTCTGCCGAGGCCTCCCTGGGGGTAGTTGTATCCTGGGCATTTTCCGTAGCAAATAGCGTGGTCGTGCTGAGAGGCTGGTTGCGTCGAGCAAATAACCTCATTTTCACGCCAGATACGGTCGATCGTCACCTCGAACCTCAACACGGAAAGAGCCGGCTAATTCACGCTCACGCTCAAAGACCTGGCGTTGGCGACGTGCTCGACTCGAAGGCCGGGAAGGTCGGTGAACAAAGTGTGTACTCAGGATGGATCCCCCTCCCCCGTGAGGTTTCCTTCTCTCGAAGACTGAGAAATGATAGACTATTTGGTGCTGGACAGAGCAGTGCGTATGACAAAGTGGCTGGATGACGCAGGCCAAGGGCTTGTATCAGAATGAGATGCACGATTGACAGAATGGTTGCATTGGACATTGCTGCATGTGGTCATCTTCCTATTCGGGCAGCTTCTTGGCTGCACCTTCCAGTATCGTGTCTGGTTCACTCAACGAGGCCACACGTGTAACGCTGCACCAAATTCGCCTTCGCACTGCAAGGACTCGACACGCGCAGCTGACGGAATTTTCCAGTGAGTCAACCGACGCGCCTTTCTCGAGTCTGTTGAGCATCCCCGCGATGTCTCGTCGTATTCATGCCATTCCGCCGCACCATCATAAGCGAGCGCATATTAACAAGCCTACAAGGTCGCTCGGCCTGGAATGATCACCTGGGAAGGGCGACTGCCAGTCGCCCAGACCTGCACTATTCGACACAGAAATGTCTTGTATCTCTCGAACGCTACCAGATGCTCGTCTTGGCTCATCAGTTGCAAAGACTGCACCTTCTCGATGTCGACAAGCCTGGCATTAGCATTGGCCATAACAGTGTGGTGCACATGATTCTCATCGGCACCCAGGGTTGCGTTGCACCTTTCTTGATGGATCTGTCGACGCACTGAACATGACAAGTACATGCAGACAACCGATCGCGATGAGAACAAGTCTATGCCGGGTACTTTACTTCGCTACGGCCAAGGTCCGAGTTGGCCTTGGCGATCAAGCGGGGAGAGCCTGTGAGTCGCAGCTCGCAAAGTTTTTCGATGACCGAGCACTCGACCCTTACGCCACGCGCAGCACAGCATCTGGACGGTGTGAGCCAGATCTGCCCTAGAATACGAGGGTTACGCGCTTGTGACAGGCCCGTTGCAGAACGACGGTCTTTCATCTCGCAAACATCGACAGTCGAGCAAAGCAATGAACTTGGCGCCGAGCACAAGGGACAGTTGACAAATCCGCGATCCCGTTGATTTCATTCATCTCTCATTGTTGTTGCTTTCGACGACGGTCATGTGTTTGGAGGGGCTTTGCCAAGACGGCATGGCATCATGGGGAATCGGGCGATGGTCACGTTCAAAGCGTGCACTGCACCGTCTCGCGGATGCTCGGCTCTTTGACAAGATTCTCAGCTCAGCTTCCCCAAATTCAGACGTCGGCGGTGAACCCCAAACACATCACCATCGTACAGACGTGCTGCGAAACTGTCCCGAGTGCTTGGTCGTGTACCGTGGGGCTCCTTACTTGCTTGGTAAACTTTCCAAAAAGCGATGATGCCGATAAGGTGGGCTCGGGATGACATGATAATACTGTGCTCACTCAAACCTCACTTTAGCGGCTATGAATCGTCGTGGTGACGCAAGTTGCCGTTGGTCTCGACAATACCTCGACGGCAAGGCATTGCCGCATTGGCTTGGCTTGGGTCATTGTAGGTTATTCGAATTGGGTTGACTACGGTTCTCGACAGCTGAAGTATTTATACAAAGATCGTCGCTTGTCTTCTGGCTTCAAATTGTCATTCAAGGAAGCCCTCATGGCCTAGCTATACGATCTCATTACTCCCTGATTCTACCTTTGTCATCTCACTACACAAATTCGTCATGATTCATTTCATTCTCAGTGCCGCCGCTGCAAGCGCCGCCGTCATCCGTGGCTCCGGCTGCAACTTCCATATGAGAGCCGCCGGTCCCTTCACTGGTCCCCTCGGTCAAGTTCCCGGCGGCCAGGTTCGATTTGGTCAACTCCCTCAAACGACTTTCCATATCGATGACGGGAGGGTCTGGGACCACGAGAATAGAGGATGCTGGTGGACACGTAAGTCCAAAGACTATCATTTATTCCCCTCTAGGAGAATCAATGTCATTTATGAGAACGTGTTCAGCTCCAACTACCGTATTCCAATGCGATCTCAATCAGACTCCGGAGCCTGGCTTCAGCATCGGCTGCGATGGCCACGTCTCTTTCCGTGGACAGAAGACTTTCTACTACTGTGCTTCCGGAGTCAACGAGCAGTGGAACATCTATTTGAGACCCGATCAGGGCATCAACTGCGGCCAAATCACCCTCATCGCGGACGGATGCCACGACTCTTGCGCACCACCATCTGCACCGCCATCTCCGCCTTCTGTCCCTCCACCAGCATATAGGGAGTGCCCAGTAGATTTGAACGGGCCATTCGAGTTCCCGCACCTTATTGTGCCCGTCGACAGATCAAATCCCCACAAGCCTGGCGGCACGTCCTTCTTTGGCGAGGTTACGCAGAGCGTCTCCTCCCTCTTCAACTTTGACATCCCGCCAGCCGACGGCGGCAAAACCTGCTCGCTTATCTTCCTCTTCCCCCACCAGTCTCAGCTCGAGACGTCTTCCTACAACTTCACCGGCGATGGCAGGATTGAGTTCTCGCGGCTCGTGCACCCAGCTGCTGAGAGCACAAATTGGTACACGCAGCCTGATCGAAGAGTTGACTACGGCATCGCGGCTGTGCGCCCCGGAAATAGCTACTTGATTACTACATTCCCTTGTCCTGGGGGCCAGCGGATCGGTTTTGAGCTGAGCAATGCCGGTAACACCAGGTTCCGATACTTCCAAGACTTTAATCCAGCACCCATCGGCTTGTATATACGAAAATGCTGAGCTCGGGCTTCGGCTGGGCTGATATTACACCAAGTCTGGCCACGACGAAACGGAGGCTTGATGAAACATGCACACAGTTAACGAATTGGACATGAAGTATTTAAAAATAAACATGTTGTCTCTGATGTGTAGCTTTGCCTGTTCAAGCTGCCTTTGTCGACTCCGCATTTGTGTAGCGCCAATTGCATCCTGTCTGTGACGCAGTACAACACGGTAGCGTACCGTACGCACGGTAACCGACGTGATGCAATCTCTCGGGTCTGGTGGGCCACAGAGCGACATGCTCTATACAAGACGTGACATGAAATGCCGGATTTTTTTTATTTGTTTCTCTTTGCTTCAATTGGTTCTCTTCCTTTGCTTTTCTCCCTGTACTTTCGGTGTGCCTCGTTCGTTCATTCATGCACCTTCCCCTCCACCGTTGAGAACCTTAGGTAAAATACTTTATTCAAGTAAGGTACCTACTAAGGTACCTAAGGTACCTACCAGGCAGGTAAGGTACGTAGCGACCTGGCACCAGATCCCGTACCGCCTGCCCCCGGATTCTGCCCGGCGCCTTTCCCTGAACGGGAGATGCCTGTACTGCACCGACGGCAGCGCAGAGTCCCTTCCAAAGTGGTTCGGGGGGGGGGGGCTTCAGCATCCCGTTCGGCAGACTGCACTAATGTCAGAAGACGAATGGTTTTCTTGTCATGAGAGCTATTTGGAACGTGGCCATGGTTACATGATCAGTGCAATGGAGATGACGCACTTGCGCAATGCGGCCTTCCGAATGCTTATCGCTGCGCTGTCGAATTGCCGGCGCTGGTGTTGCTTGTTCCGGCGATTGGGCTGGACGCAGTGGCTTAGTGGGCGGCGGCATCAGAGGTATCGTTCTCATTAGTGTCGGGGGGAGCAGAGTCTGCGCGGGGCGGAGGCTTGTTTTCTCTGTGCTCCCGGCCCCCCCGTCCTAGCTGATCGATGGCCATCGTTCATGCTCGACTGCCAATGGATTGATCGTGTATGTATGTATGCCATGCTTGGGGAAGTACGCCTAGCGCGGTTCACGACAAAGACGGGGGATTTGGACCAAGATGGGCTCCTCGATACGGCCATGTGCGAGTCGTGATTGGCATGTGGTGTCAAAGTACGGCAAACCTCTTCGTGCGCCACCGGTGAATCCAATCGCCGTAGGACAGCCAGCTTCATCTTGCATCTCGCCAGCCCTCAAATCTTATTTTGTCCCGGGGGCCTGCGAGTGGCATATTGGACACATTCCCGGCTTGCGCTGTGTCGAAATGGCGCACGACGCCTTAATGCCAATTGACTAGGCAAAAGTATATATGTAGTGTCTGATGGCTCTTTGCTGTCCGCCGTGGAGAGCACCGAGAGGAGCTGTTGCACCTCTCTTTCTCGACGTCTGTTCCTCCTCTTGCTTTCCTGAATTTTTCATCATTCATTGCCGCAGATCACGTTTGGCCAGAATGAGTCGTACACTGTCCTTTCGTAAGAAACGCAAATCCATCACAGAGTCAGCTTCACGGCTCTACGGAGTGCCATACAACGCTGCGGGCAGATCGGAGCAACCGGTGGCCGTCCCTCCTTTCTTCTGGACGCCACCTTCGCCGCCGTCTTCCTCTTCGTCCGTGTACTCCGAGGACTTGGAGACGGTGACGCCGCCCAGATCAGTCGTCACTGTCGAAGAGTGTCTCGACGGACCTGACCACGTCTCCGGCCTCCCGGCGTACCTTGCTCCGTACATCATCGAGGGTAAGAAAGAAGAGCGCTCGTCTTATATCACGTATACACCACCCATGCAGGGACCACTAGACCCCCGACTACGGTCGTCGCCAAGCGCGACCCCGCGAACAAGTCGTTTTACCGAAGCCGAGTCCTTCATCATGGCCAGCAACAAGAAGAGACGTAGCATTTGGTCCGGTTGGCGCATCAGCAGGAGGTTGAGCGCACGCGAAGAGGTTGACACACATACACCGCCATTGTCGCCAGAGCCAGGAAGGACCTCCAGCTCTCACACAGCACGTGTCGACTCAGATACGGGCGCAAGCCCATCCACCGTGAACGATGAAGCGGCGAGCGCAATCTCATCGGAGGCCGAGGTGGTGCACCGCCTTCATCTCTCCGCGGCCGATCGCAAGCAGTTCACCATTTCAGTGGCAATTCCGGATGAGAGTCGGTTCGACGGCGAATTTTGGACACAGCTTTCCCACATCTTTGCATGATGACGTCTTGGGTTCATTTGCATCGTGAGCAATGAAGGTGGACATTGAAGAACGGAGATGGGTTGATGAGGTGCAGATGGCTGCCGGCAAGAACTCTGTTTTGTCAATCAATTTTGGAGCTTGTTTGGTTCGTTTTCTAGTTGGTAAACTGTTTCTCGAGTCTCTCGGGTCAGGCTGACACGGACCCTTTCGGCGACTGGGCAATGGGCGGTACTGCGTTTTCTTTTGTCGTTCTGGGCCGTGTGTCGAAGATGCAATGATGCATTCAATACTTCCTCTTGCAGAGCTCAAATACGACCATTCCATCATCCCGCACAAGTGACGTTCCCCTTACCGCGCCCTGACGTGACTGTAAAGTAAGCAGGCGCAGAAGCGTGTCGAGGAAGGCGCGATCCCTGTAGCCCCCATGGTACTTAATCCTACGTCACCGGCGCATCAGCACATCGATAAGCCGACAACTCCTTCGCGAAAGGTGAGGCTGAAAATTCTTCAGGTCTAGAGACGGCCAGCCGGACATGGCACTTCTTCGACCATCGCTGCTCATCGCGCACGATGCGGCTGCTCAACGTACACAATTTGCAGCTCGAGAATTTCGACGGCGCCGAAGAGGATATACCACCCTATGCCATCTTGTCGCACACATGGAACCGTAAGGAAACATCTTTCGGAGACCTACAGACGAAGCCCCTCGATCAGCTCAACGAGCTCCCAGAGTTTCAAAAGGTAAAGCAATGCTGCAAACAGGCAAAGTCTGACAGCTTCACCTATGTTTGGATCGACACTTGTTGCATCGACAAATCCAGTAGTTCCGAACTGTCTGAGGCCATCAACTCAATGTTTAAATGGTACCAGCAGTCTTCGATATGCTACGTGTACCTTGAAGATTTCCAGGTGTTGGGCGGACCGGCTAGTCCTCCCGCTCAGCTGCGCGCACAAGCTACCGTGCCGGCCGGCAACCATGACTTCTGTGCGTCGCGGTGGTTCGAGCGCGGCTTCACGTTGCAGGAGTTGATTGCTCCCAGGAGGATAGTCTTCTTCGACAAAGACTGGACCGGATTCGGGTCGAGAGATGAGGCACTTTTTGACCCAATCTGCCGGCGGACTCGCATCCTGCCTCACGTCTTCACTGCTCGTCATTGCATGTGCTCGTATTCTCGGCACGCGGAAGTAACGAGCTCATTGACTTTGCTCAGGAACGGCATATGCAGATGGTGCAAGGCAAGAGACAACCTTCCAGATATCTTAAGCTCGTTCCACGGGGCCGTCATCTTCAATTGGGCTTCGCAGCGTGACACGACCCGGAAGGAAGACGCGGCTTACTCGCTGATCGGTCTCTTCAACGTCAATCTGCCTCTTCTGTATGGAGAGGGAGAAAGGGCCTTCTTGAGGCTACAATCGGCCATTTTGAACCGTAATAACGATCATTCTTTGTTGTTGTGGAGGGCGAAACCTGACGGAGAAGGCAGCTTCCGTCGTCCCGGTTGTCTCTCTCTGAGCCCCAGGAACTTCGAACTGATGCCGCCCATCGTTCCGCAGCGAGAATACTACGACTTTGACAATGAGATGGTGCCGAGACTCGCTGTCGGACTAGCAGATAGTATTGAACCCGTCGAGGTTTCGGAGACGCTGCTCGGGCTGACACTGTGGATGTGCCCCTGCGAGGCGGGCTATCCGTTCGATATGGCCCATGACTACTCGGAATTTGAATCGGGGCTCGTGCTTGGAATTCTGAATTGCCATGTTGCCTCGGATTACATGACACGACCGGCGCTACTGCTCTCGCACGTCGGTGGAAAGCTATATCGCCGCATCGCAAGCGATTGCATTTTTCTTGTGAATCCACGACAAGTGCATCGCAATCCAGCTGCCACAACTCTCTCTTTCGTGACACAATCATTGTGGTGGCCAGTACACCGTATGGACATGGCTCGATGCACCCAGGAGAGCATCAAGCTTCTCGTGCGATCCAGCGGCCCAAGTCTATTGCGCGAGAGGTTTAACCGACTCACCTCAACGGACCCCGTCTGCATGGTGGTCAACCAGCATCCGAGACACCCGTACACAATGAGCTGTCGAATCTTGGGTGGATATCCTCAGATATACGGCCCTGACTCTTGCCCGCCGACCATGCCGCTGCTGCGGAGTCTCGAAAGGTATAGCTGCCATCGTGGGCCCAGTGTGGTTGGCGGCATTCATTTGTTTGAGCTGCGTTTGTCCACGGACTCTGTCCAGGGCTCTCTCGAGCCTGTGGCTCAGCCGGTCGACGCCATCGGGAGATTCTACGTGGTCTGGGGCCTTTATCCTGAGGCGACGAAGAGACGGGTCCGCGTGCGAATGCACACAAAAATTACGCTGATGCCGTGGTGTCGCATCTTCAGGGTCACTGAACTGGCTGGAAGCACAGACGTGCCTTCTCCTCCAGAATTCGAGGTGGACGGGGTAACATATCAGAAACAGATACATGCCTGGCTCGTGAAGAGAAGCACTGAATCGGGCTGGCGTGTCAAGACACGGGACAGAGGGCACAGAGCAGTTCTCCCCGATCTGAGTGTTGAAGGCGAAGGAGCCGCGGACAGAATGCTGAATTTGTTTCCAGATTCCAGAACCAGCGTGGGCCTGAGTGCCCGAATGCATGTGGCGCAGGGTTTCGGGGTAAGATCAAATGATATAGAGCTGACTATCCTGACACCCGATGATCAAGGTTGGCAACAGGACTGCTTTGACGGGAGCATCAGGGACCAAGATCCATTGGTGAAAAGTCAGCACAGGCGAACTTGAGAGCCTGATGGCCGTGTAAGATAGCTGGGCGGTACCGCTGATGGAGGCTGACGGCGCCAGGAAGAGAGCTTCCTGGACCCGCCCGGACCCACCTGCACTCGCACTTGCCTTGTTTGTACTGCATGCAGCACTGCCCCTGTGGAGGCAAGATTAGAAGCATTCGCAGAGGAATCTGGTGAGGGATATAAGGATGAGTCGCCATGGAATTCCACTCGAATATTTGCGTCGAAAAGGTCGGTGAAGCTTGCAACAATCGCAGCCCGATGCTTTGGTCGCATCTCATGGAGTAAAACACGGTGGCTGGTGCTTGAAAAGGATTCAGATCCAGGCACAGATGCATCACGGCGCAGCAAACGTGGCAAATGTGATGATGACAGGACGGAGTGAGGCTGCATGCACGCCGCCGTCGAGACGTTCGGTGTTCTAACAATAACGACAGGCACTGCCGATTGGGAATCCACCGCAGACTCGGCTTGTCCGACGTCGTCAGCAAGCCTTCGTCTGTATTTCGAACATCCGATGGCGTCGACTTTGCTGCCTCACAACATTGAACGATTTTGCTCAAGCAGAGAGCCTCACGATCACTGCTGACAGCGCGGCCATGGTCGGGCGATGCATTCCCACGGGCCCCGCGTTGTCGGGCGGCAAAAACAGCGTCGTTCAAAAGGCTGGGAAATTCAAAAAAGCCAAAGGCGTCGCCTGGGCCGACGAAAACGAGAACAAGCAGCACAAGCACGACCAAGCCCAGCAGCAGCATCACTTGACCTTTTATCGCGAGGGCACACCACCACCGCCCGGTGGCAGCTCGGGCGCTGTTCCCCAGGATAGCCAACACGCCTACGATTACAGCTACGATCATGTGGCGCCGCCCGCCCCGATTCCTCAAGCTAGAATATGCGGCGTTCGCAGGAGGCTATTCTGCAACGTCTTCGTCACGGCGGTGTTGATCGTTCTTATCGCAATCGGAGTCGGTGTCGGCGCGGGAGTAGGCTTGAGACACTCTTCAGCGGACCAGAGTCAGACCGCGAGGTTCGTGTCGTCTTGATCATGTTGAGAGAAGCAATCATATCACCCAGTGAGCGTTTTTTGCGGCACCGCGCAATATACTAACTGGCCGTGATGCAATGCAGCAGCTCTTCCTCCATGTCGATACAGCCGCCGCCCACGGCCACGAGCACCCAACCTCCCGCGCAATCCGCAGCGGCTGCGTGTCCAGCAGCGAATGGGACCCTGTTCCATGTTCCTCAAGCCAGTAAAACATTTCTGCGCCTTTGCGGCGTTGATTATAGTGGTGAAGGAGGGGCCGTTGACCTTGGCGTAATATGGACCGCGAGCGCGCAAGACTGCATGGGCAGCTGCGCCGGATACCCCAACTGCACGGGCTGCGGCTGGGGCGTGATGACGGGTGATCCTGGGACCGATCATAGATGTTTCTTGAAGAGTGACTTGCAAAAGTCGCACGCTGTCAGGAGTGGGTGGGATTTTGCGATTCTGCAATGACAATAGATTTGTGAAGGTGAGGAATGAAAGTCCAAGGAAGCCAGTTGATCGGTGGTCTTTTTCGTGAATGTGCACATCAAAACTCGGAAGGCGCGATCAGTAAACGGCATCTTCGAGTGGGGTGAACGCGACCTGCATTCAACACGAGACGCGTTCTAGAGCGAAAGAAGGACCTGCTTGCCCATCGCTGCCAAGGTAGAGGGAAAACAGAAACTGAGG
>JARJRV010000556.1:0-14963 GCA_030783925.1 Aschersonia sp. MBC 735 | reverse complement strand
CAACAAACCACAGGCATACGCCTCGCCAAAAGGACGCGCGTAGATTTCAGGGTCGACATGGCTTTTGTGCATCCTTTTCTGGCCCAGCCTGGCGCGATGCTCCGGTACGAACTGAACAGGCAGCTGGACGTTTGTGAAAACCGCAAACGGAGATACATCCGCCTCGTAAACGACACTATGAGCCCGTAAACCCTCGATTTTGGTTCGAGGAAGAAGCTTGCCCGTCCACGGCCCGGCCGCGACTACGACGTCCGTAACATTGAGAATTTCTTGGGTTTGGTCCATGTGCCGATCGAGATACACGATTTTCTCCAAGCCTGTTTTTGAGGTGACGATGTCGGTCACCTTGGCATGATACTTGATTTGCGCGCCTGCCTGCTGCGCAAGTTCGCCAATTGACTTGGTAAAGTGGAAAGGGTGGACTTGTGAGGTCTCCGTCGCTCCGGGCCTGCCCATTTCCGCCCAGCTTGTGATTATATCTCTGTCCACCCAGTCGAGATCCTGTGGAACAAGGCCTTTCTCCATCAGCTTCTGGGCAGCGCCGTCTTGTTTGGGCAGTTTCTCCCAGGCTTTTCCCTCATCCCGAGATTCTTGCAATTGGGCGACTTTGTCGTGGGAGACGACAGCCTCAAGGCTGCCGCAACTTAAGTTTCTGTATCCCCATCTCTGTGCCCCATCATGTTCGGCAGCCAGCTCAGCATGAAGCCTATAGGACAATGGCACGATGCATTCAGGGTATGCCCAGAGCGCAAGCAGTCCGCCTGCCTTGCCTGAAGCGCCACCTGCAATGAAAGGCCCAGCCTCGAGAATGGTGACTGAGTGGAGTGCTGGATCGAACTTTGGATGACGGGTGAGATAATAGGCTGTTGTGCAGCCAACAATACCGCCCCCTGGGGAAAGTCAATAAGATGAGTTGTGAGGCATATTCAGTATGACGAGGGTCAACGCACCCACGATGACAATGTCTCGCCTTCCATCCATTACGTACAACTTATCGAACCCCCATGTCAAGGACAAGTTGAGAGGTTGCCTAGCGGTCGTGCCAGACGTTGGTGGACAAAGTCTGTATCGTATGGAAGGTAGGCTGCCAGCTGACGACTTGCTCCCATCGAATTGAAAAACCAAGGTGGGGTATATCGCAGCGATGACGCAGCGCACCGAAGTAAGCGCATGTCGACAAACGCAATAACCCGTGTAGCCCGACGTGACTTTCAGCGGGGTACTCGTGTGTGGTGTACACCAGTTCTATGTTTTGGAAAAGACATGGCGTTGGTGAAACGTGCCCGACTTCGAAAGCGCCACACAAACGGTGTTTGGTTTGCATTCTTGTGGCAGGCGATGTGGTCATTCGTGTTCGAATGTGGGCAGTCGGAGGTGAGAGCCGTGCGGCTCTGATTTACTGCTGCAGGACTGCACAATTTCGGTGGCGATATCAGCTGTTTGCTCAACAAATTCCTCAATAGAGAGGTTGGATGACGTCCTCCAGGATGCTTGCTCCCCTCAGCACCTGGCTACTTATCTATTATCCATTTGTCATCGTCCGGTGCAACTCCACCCGAAACGGATTTGCGGCGCGAAACTCACACCTTCATAGACTTGTCGTGTAAGCTCCTTTGAAGTCCTCTCTTTGTGGATCTTTCCATCACAGGTATTGATCTGTAAGCCGTCCTCACATTCTAGCGGCACAAGCTACGCGCATATATTGCGAATAGCATATGCGGAAATCTGCCTGCAGGATTTTGATTTTGCCGCTCGAGGGAAGGCACCGAACTCCTACCGCTCTCACGGAGTGGTTCCACTGCTAGTTGGAGATTCGCTGCGTACCCACCCGAGGACCTCGATGCTCCATCTTCCGGCTGGCTCGATCCGACTGATCACTGGCAGCCCCAGTCGATTGTCACTGCAGACCTTCACCTGGCAGCTCTCCGGCTTCCAAACATCGCAACCATTCGCCAACATGGCTTCCGCCACAAGCTTCTATGATTTCAAGGCGCTTGACAGTACGTTCAGTCAGGACGGCTTCATTTCTTCCGCTGCGCGACGGGCGGTGACCTCGTCGTCCATCGGTTCGCAACTGCTGACCAGTCTTGCGTAGAGCGCGGCCAAGACGTCCCTCTTGCCGACTACAGAGGCAAGGTGATTCTGATTGTCAACACGGCATCCAAGTGCGGATTCACGCCGCAGTATGAGGGTCTCGAGAAGATTTACAAGTCCATCAAGGCCAAATACCCAGAAGACTTTACCATTCTTGGATTCCCCTGCAATCAGTTTGGCGGCCAAGAACCCGGCGGCAATGACGAGATCCAAAACTTCTGTGCCGTGAACTACGGCGTTAGCTTTCCCATCATGCAGAAAATCGACGTCAACGGGGAGAAAGCCGCTCCTCTATACGAGTGGCTCAAAAATGAGAAGCCTGGTCTTCTAGGCCTCAAGCGCATCAAGTGGAATTTCGAGAAGTTTTTGATTGGCCGTGATGGCACAGTCAAGGGTCGATGGGCCAGCACCACGAAACCCGAGAGCCTCGAGAAAACAATCTTGGAAGAGCTTGAGAAGAAGGCGTAACAAATAGTTAGGGCCATGCAATCGCCATCAGTGTCATTGAAAAAATTCGTTCAATTGGTCTTCGCAACCGCTCGGTACACGATTCTCGCCTCCCTCCTCGGAACCATTATGATGGTCCTACGTGCCTTGCTATGCCGTTGTCGCATGTTGTGGTCTATGCATATGGAGTTACGTGAAGTGCAGCGTAGAGACACGATCAGGTATGCGAAAAAGGAATGCGTATGCTCGGCCCCGTTCAGCCGCCTCTGGAGCTATCGGCATTCGTTGAGTCGAGCGGAAGATGTTTACGGGCAAAGGTGTCATGGTTTTCATCTCGGACTGTTGCGCCGACAGTCATTGCTCTTCTTTCGTTGTCGACCCCTGTCGTGCTCGTACAGCACGATCCAGCGCTTCATCATGTTGCGGTCTCCGATCTCTGACAGCACTCGTGCTATCAAAGCCAAGTCATTGAAAGGGAGACGACAAGCGTTACCTCAACTCCCGAGGTGCATGGTGGATGTGACAAATTGTTGCTGACTGCATGACAGCACGTTGCACACAATACTACGGAGTACATGCAGGGGAGATGGACATTTATAATAACATGTTCATCTGTATGCTCAACGAATCAACTTGGCCGAAATCTTGCCCTTGGGAAAAATTGAGTTGCAGACAGCAGCCCGCCTGGTTTTCCATGAGTTGAAATCCCTCACCGACATTGCTGGCTCATGACTTCTCCGCCCTTGATCCCTCCTTCCACGGCGTGATATGTGTTGCGTCATCTTCTGTGGGAGGCCTGATTGGGGTGTGACAGCCTCCGGTTTGCTCTCATCTCATCTCCCCTTTTCACTCGGTAAATTGACATCACTGCAGCACGAAACGCCACAATATTGTTTACAAGGTTGAAAACTCCCAAGAGTCAAAAACACTGTGCGTAGCATCGAGCATTGACTAGGGTCAAGGTGAGTCTAGCACTGCCTCAAACTTTTCTCAGATGCTCCATTGGAACTTTTGCATTGATAGCACAGAATAGGCCCAACATATTTTGGCAATGAGCATGCCTCGGGGTGAGTCGCAGCGAAATTGCCAAGGATACCAGCTCTGCAAATACTATCTTCAAAGGGTCCTCGTCGCACTGTGCGGCAAGAATCAATGCTCAAGTGCAGGGGCAAAAGGCACTGTGACGGGCTACCGCGAGGCGTCGGCCGTCACTTCTGTATTTCACGCACGGCGAAATGCACGGATATGCATGACTTGCCTCGCGCAGCTCGTTGGCGAATGCAATCACTACTGAGCCTTAGGTTTCGAGACCGCAGGTGACCAACGTACATATGCTTGGGCAAAGTAGATGAACATCTCAGTGACCTTTCCTCCCTAAGTACCTTACTGATTTCGCCACGTACGTGTTTCCGTGGCCGATACAGGGTGCGGAATAATTGTCTCCATAAGACCAAATATCAGGTTTGCACTCGGTCCATATAGTAAAACGGCCTGATTATATAAGTACTTTATGCACGAGGTACGGAGAATCTGCCGACGTGGGGACGAAAGTAAGTTCTCATGCGGCCCCAAATGAAAGACGACGGGACAAGGAAAAACACTCACACATTATCTCAAAATTGGACAGAAGGACGATGCAGATAGTACTCTCGGTCGAGGAAAAGGCACCGTACGGCAAGCTGAAGAGCGCGAAAGCATCCTCGATTAGGCGGCGGGGGGGCGCCTCCCCAGTATAATTACCAGGTTCAATCTGAAACAAAGGAGGCGTTCGTCTGGGGTGGGGTCAATTTGGGAGAGAGCACAGATCGGAACAATGAAATCATCACCTGCATGCATGGCCTTTGAGCACAAACTTTCGCTCAGCCCTGCCCCCTTCGGAAAAGTAAAATTCCCCGCAACTAGGCGAGCTCTCATATTTTGGTCAACCCATTCCTCCTTCACCGCATGTCAACAGCGATACGACTGTATTCCACCCTGCCCATGCTCTGAATGTCATCCCGATGGCTAGCGCAGCCAAATGCCACGGTCGTTCGTGGCAACGGCAATGCTGACACGCTTGGAGCAAGCATGAAGTTTTCTATGAGGGTCGCAATCATCCCGTCATCAACATGGCCCTTGCAATACGGCGGCAGCTCGATGCAACATGGTCAGCAGCCTTGGGGGATAGTGATTCTCCACAGCCCGTATGAACAGAGCATCTCATGTCAACATGGGCCGACGAGTGAGACTCGTGAGCACCGCCAAGAAAGTTGATGCAAAGGAAAAGTAGAAGAATGGGAGAGCAATAGCTCAGCAGGGGAGGATTGAGAAGATGGAAAGCACAGGCAAGGAAGGAGCGATGTGCTGAAGCGCAGCTTTTGGGGACGTCTTGTCGTCGGATCAACCTCCACTCCTCCTTCCTCCGTGGTCAGCCCCCAGTCCCTTTCATTTCGTCTTTTCCTTTCCACCTCTGAGGAAACGGTAAATGGGGAGGACGAGACGGATGATTTTGAATCGAAAGACGGGACTTCGAATTGCCATTTTTTTGTACCTTTGCGACGTATTTGGAACGAGGGGCAACAAAAGTCATCAAGTGGCCCGCGCCGTGGTGAACCGATTGCGTCTACTCCGTGCTAGGCACAAGCTTCGCACACGTGGACGACGCCGCTTTGGAGATGCACGCCGCCAACAAAACTCCGAGCACGCGGTAGCATTACGCTCGCGCCCGGGGTAATCGAATCGACTTTGTTCTAGCTCCGGAAATAGATGATGGGCGCTTGTGCTTGCTCTCTCCCCACAAATCAGATGCAAGCTCGGTCACACTCCTTCAGACGGTGCGTTTCGGCGTCGCTCTTCATTTCCACACATGCGGGCTTCTACTTCTTTTGGCCATCTGGTCCAACACTAACGTCCGTATCTGCAGCCAGAGCTGCTTTTGGATGCTTGGTGCGCGTCTCCAATCGACGTATGGTTCCCTGCGTCCCTTTCCCAATCGCAGACAAGGATACGCGCGATGGCGTCTCGACCTGGCACACCTACATGGCCTGCTTCCGATGCTGCCCAACACGGACCACGGCGCAGGGCGTCCGCCTGCAAGGGGACTTTGACGGCCGTGCTGATGTACGACCAACATGGGTTGGAGCACTATATAGACGAATTGCGCGCTGGTATCCAGAAAATGTCCAGATCATCCATTCTTTGACCTCCCCGGTTATGTGCCTGGAGCCTGTCCTCCCGTTCCTTTCGTTTGGGGCTTCCCGTCACTTGTTGTAGCCGCCTTCATATGCATTCACTCTCGTTTTGGAACGTCATTCTTTACGGCACTATTTTGTTTCTGTTTTTATCATAAAAAACCTGGACAAAGTGCTAGTTGTTTGTCGCGGGAAGTAGAGGTCCCTTCGTTGGAGTTCAAGTTGCTGCTCTCTTTGCCATCATACGATCTAGGAGATAGGGGACAAGGAACGCCGCCACGATGCTGTTCGCCCTAATTACTGTTGCGGTCCTGCCATTCCTAGCCGAAGCCATCATTTTCCCCATCGACAATCGAATGGTCCAGCAGCCTGGCCTGCTCCGGTACCCTCTGACAGTCAGCACCGGTGCCCCGTCCAAGAACCTGATTCTAAGACGGCAGGACGACATTGGATTGCAATCAGAGAAATCTGGCTTCTTTTATTCGATTCAAATCAGCATTGGCACTCCGCCACAGCCAGTCAGCGTCAATTTCGACACGGGCTCTGCCGAACTCTGGGTCAACCCGGTCTGCAGCAAGTCAAGCGATCCCAACTTTTGTCAAAAGCTCGGCCGTTTCAATGGCAGTCAGTCTTTCGTCAACAC
The DNA here is from genome assembly GCA_030783925.1 of Aschersonia sp. MBC 735. Taxonomy (NCBI): domain Eukaryota; kingdom Fungi; phylum Ascomycota; class Sordariomycetes; order Hypocreales; family Clavicipitaceae; genus Aschersonia; species Aschersonia sp. MBC 735. The sequence goes on along the minus strand of JARJRV010000556.1, from coordinate 8,609 downwards.
CAACATCACCAACAGACTCAACTACGGCACTGGCTTTGCTGACCTGACCTATGGCTACGACTACATTCAGATCGGGTCTGCCAAAATCAGCCAGCAAGTGTTCGGTGTCGCCACAGACAGCGCCTTTGCTGTTACGGGCATTATGGGAGCAGGCCCTCAGCTGAGGAGCTGGAAGAGCGACTACCCAATGGTCATGGACAATCTTGCTAAACAAGGCTTCATCAAAAGCCGCGCATTCTCGCTCGACATTCGGTCCATCAACAGCAGCCGAGGCTCTGTGATTTTCGGCGGCATTGACACCAAGAAATTTTCTGGCCCTTTGGAGAAGCGTCCCATCATTCCCGCGTCCCAGTCTCCCGATAAACTGGTTCGCTACTGGGTGTACTTGGACGGCATTTCCGTTACCAAGCCTGACAATTCCAGTGCCGATATCTTCGACCAAGCCAACGGCCAGCCTGTGCTGCTTGACAGCGGTTATACAGTGTCTGCTCTGCCAACGCAGCTATTCAACAAGATCAAGGACGCGTTCCCCGAAGTCAGCGCCCCCCCGCAGGGCGACCAATCTGGCCTTTGGAGAGTCCCTTGCAGCACGACGAGCCAAAATGGTAGCGTCAACTTCAGGTTCGGCAAGGCAAGGGTGGTGGTTCCCTACAGGGACTTTATTTGGAAGCAGTCGCAAGGAAACATCTGTGTGCTCGGTGTGACGCCCGATGATGCGTTCCCTGTTCTCGGAGACACCTTTTTGCGCGCCGCTTACGTTGTCTTTGACATGGACAACCAGAACGTCCACATTGCCAACAACGAGGACTGTGGTTCCGCCCTGGTGGCGATCGGTCAAGGGCCGGATGCCGTTCCGTCTATGCAGGGGGATTGCGGCCATGCTGTAGACAGAAGTACGACTGTCACATCTTCGTCGGCCACGTCCACCATCTCATCAAATTCTCGTTCGACTTTCGGAGCCAACAACACGGTCAGCACGTCCTCCAGACACAGAACTTCGGCTTTACTTCCTACCGTCTCACTCCCGGGCAGTAGCAACGCCACGGCCTCCACGGTAACAACAAGAAGCACCGCAGTCTCGAAGACAGACCTTTTGACCTCGAAGCAAGCCAAGTCCACGATGGTGCATACCTCGTCTGCGACTTCTTTGAAGACAGCCAACGTTACGTCGAGGCCAGGTTCTACTGGCACTACGATGTGGCGCAACACAACAGCAGAACCTGCTCAGATGTCGACTTACACTTCGACGTTCACAGTGACCAGAGTCCGCACCATCACATCTTGCCCGGCCTACGTCACTCAATGTACTGTCGGCTCGCTCACGACGGAAAAACTTGTCAGCACAGCTATTGGCGTGGCCGGGCATCTTATCGAGTCCGGCAGCTCAAGCGCCCCTAAAGAACCGATCATTACATCGGTGCCGAACCGCCCGGCGACGCCCAGCGCAACTTCGCTGCCCAGTGTCATTTCGGTCTTTACCACGACCAAAACTTACACCATCACATCGTGCGGTGACGAAGCCAATTGCCGCAAGGGCAGTGTGACTACTCAGGTCCTGACATCGACTACTTATCTCTGCCCAGAATCCACAGCCACGTTGACCATTCCTCGAACCCACACGTGCAGCGATGGCGAAGCAAGCTGCAAACCTGGTGACAAGATCGTCCGGACCTACACTGTTACCCTGGAGCCTCATACCATAGCCGAGAAGCCCACTCCGGCTCCGGGCTGCAACGGAAACTGTATTCTTCCCAGCCCAGTCGTGACCTCCCCTCTACCCAGTGACACTGTCTTGTCACAGTCACAGATCACCGTAAAGATAGACGAGATCGCTATGGAAACAATGGTCGCAAATTCGAACAGTATCTCTACAGGCGTCAGCAGTATTGTGGCTGCCGAGACTGGCGGTACGCCCAGTGAGACGCCCGGTTCGACCATCAGCTCCGCGCCAACAAATATCGGCGTTCCAAAGATGCTCCGCACATCCGCGGTGGCCATCGCCATAATTTTGAGCAGCCTTGTCGTCGCGTTATGATCGTCAAATTGGGGGAGGGGGGTTTGGCACGGTAATTTTATTTTGGACATGACGACACATCTTGTCTTTGACATTGACAGATGACATATTTTAACAGACCATGGGGCCTGCTTATGGGGATGTGTACACATGCCTTCCAGCTATTACTCAGACGATATTTGACAATCAACCGCATTCTGTTGACTGAATTTGACCAGTTTCGGTGTCGTATTGCCACTCTCCATACTGCTTGGACTCTGAAAGATGATTAGTCTGAGGACAAAACAGGTTGCAGTCATATACATGCCTTCCTTAGACGGATCCTGGGCCATCGCTACAGATGCTGATTTGCTAAGCCGGGGCAGACTGAATTCAAGCTGCGCCTATCGATACGAGAAGAGCCGCGCCAAACGTTTGGTAGGATGACCGTTTTCCACCACACTACGTGACACATGCCCCAGGAGAGAGCACACTGAACATCATCAGTTACAACGCAAAGGAAGACAAAAGACGTCGAATGGCGGAAGCACACGGCTTTTCACACGGCTTCAGTTCGATCCATACCAGGTCCATTTGGCGTGTAGCGGCAGGTATAAATAGTTTGATGCATGCAATTGCAAGACGCACTAAAAAACAAATCCAGGGAGATTAACTCGAGACTAAGTACCAGAAACTTAGGACGGCTTTGACAGGCCATGCGTGGTTGCTATGTTGCTGGACATGGCATGATACAGGCCAGACGAGAGGCTGGCTGTCCGGACGGGCCAAGTGCTCTTCAGCGCGCTGCTACTCGAACAAGGCTGGATTACGTTCCGCCCACGTATGAGTATGAGCGGGTGAATGGGTTTTGGGCAGTGAGGCCGATCTGCCTGGTGCCCCTTTCACTGCCAGAGCGTCTCGTCATCCTGTCCCCGTGACCGCGGCAAAACAGAAAGAGAAGGCACAAGATTGAGCGGGATATGGGGGGCCCTGAGGCACCTTTGCTTCGCAAGGTCGACGATACAGGGTCTTGACAACAATAGAGGGAACCGTGGGATGAAGAAACGGAGAGAGTTGGATGGCGAGAAAGTTGGTATGATGGGGATCATGGGCCTCACGGCTGTATCCTTCCTCTTTGCTCTCTTCCAGACCAGCAGCATGCGGTAAGGCGAGGCCGACAAAAGTCCAGTGACGCGTCAAATCATGAAAGGCTCGGCCCGTAGCTGCACGGATACGAAACCACACCACCTCGCGCGACAGGCGAGGTGCGTACTTCTAGCCGTGGTTGCCTCCGAGAGAACGAACCATCGTGAGATGGTGGCGGTGCTCGAAGGACATGATTGTTCTCGGGGCGCGCATGACAGGCACATGAGCGGCTGATGGAGTTCAAGTCGGTCTTGCATTGGGCATCACCTCTGCACGATCAGTACCTCTGTTTTGGTTGCATAGCATGATTGCGACAAGTCCCAAATAGAAACTGATGTGCCGACCACTCCAGGGGGGGGGGGGGGGGGTTATGATGATTTAAGGATACCACCTCACGAGCAGCAGGTGTCGTGTGTTCAGGTGGCATCCAGGGATAAATTGCCCGCAGCATAAATCCGAAAAGTGTGGCTCCTCTAATCCGTTCTGCCCTGCAATGTCGCAGTTGCACTCTCGTTCCGACGACATCCATGAACTTTTGCGTGCGCATCACAAGCGTCGCAGCAGAACGAAACATCCCTTGCGTGCCTTGCTTTCTGTGGCTCGTTCCCGAAGGTACAAACTCAAACGACTTGAGTGGCTTGCCTTCCGACATCAGCTAGGGCTCACCCGCTGGGCGATATGTGTATCATTGCAACGTATGGAGCACTCAACTCGACCCCATGGGGTTGTAACGGCAAGTTGAATGCGAGTCGACACGTCTTCTGAAACACGTCTATGCTCTCCACAAGGACGTAGGACTCGCCTTATCTGAGGGTTTTTCAACAAGATCCTACGCCTCCGGATCTTCACAAGTCAAATGTTCTGACACATATCCGTCTTTGAAGTGCAGCGCCAAAAAAAAAGAAGAAAAAAAACCCACGAGGGGAGGGATGCGCTACTCATCTCATGATGGGCCTTTCATTAGGCAGATAAAACATGTGGTTCCTGTGAGGTCGCGCCAGATCACAAGGCGAAGTCATTTCCAACGTCACTCGTGAGCACACCACCGGGCAAGTCGACGAAGATGCCAGAGCTCGCTTCGAGCCATATAGCTGGCCATTGCCAGAGATCATCGGACAGAATCTAGCGTGCCTGATCCACATCTGCCGGTGTTCCGATGCCATGCCATTCGGCTTCGCTTCTGGACATTTGTGGGTAAGCAAAGTGTTCCGAAGAGCCAGGATGCTGCTCCTCGCATGATGCAAAAGAAGGTCTGATATGAGCCAATGCGTTTCAAATCCCAGGGGTGGCCTACCGATGGATTTTCACAGCACAAGATTGTTCAACTGCCGCAATCCAGGTGACGATACCGTCTCCCGATGTCGCCAAATCGATGCCGTCCGCCAAGAACAGAGCACGATCAGCGGGACAATAATCTGCCGCTCAGCGCCAGAGCAGCAGGACGAGGTATACCGAGACATGAAGAATCATGTGCCAAGACCAATCTCGAATATTCCATGCCAAACCTCGCCCGCCCGCTTCGATTATGCGTCAACCTTCAAGCACTCGGGGAGCGACGTGGTCGCCGAGAGGGCAGATGGCCAAGCCCAGCTCGAAGTGTTCTAGAGTCTTGTTGATGGGCCATCGCATTGTTTGACCAATGAGGCTATAGCCAAATCGGAAGCTGCAGATGAGGCGCAGGACGGTGGCATGGCGGATAGCCAAGCTTCTCATCACGATTGCCGTGATCGGGTGCCAAGTTATGCTCGGAAGGCGTCTCGATCACATCGTCGAGCGAGTACACGATGCCTCCCATACGTCGCAGGCCGTCGTCATCGGATGACGAATGTCGGAACCTTTCATCGAGATGGATTGGGGGCCAAAAGGTTGTTGTCAAACAGACTGCGCGCTGCCCGCTTGACCGTCCATCTTCCTATACACCCAAATCGGTGTTCTGAATAGGACGGGCCAAAGATGTGTGTGTGTTTGTGTGTGTGTGTGTACGGGTGCGTGTGTGTTGTGTGTGTTGTGTGTGTGTGTTGTGTGGTGAAGCGGGAGTCTGATTGGCGGATTGTGCCAGCAACTAGGGACGAGGCCAAGGTGCCAACTAGGCCGCTTCTGCATGGGGCCGGGGGCTTTTTGTTTCGGCAGAGGCTTAGACGCCAATCGCGAACCCTATCTGCTCCCCGGCGCCTTGCTTGGTTCGACTTAAGATGGACGGACTGTGGTTGTGAAGACGTACTTTACGCCGCGCACCGGACCGATGTCTCCCAACGATTGGTCCGTGGGAACCCTGGTCTATTCCTTGCTTGATATGGTATATGTGGTGCAGACGACGGCGAAGCCAGCCGATTTCTGCCACTTCGACGAGCTGATTGACAGGAAATGGTGGGGCTGGTCGCCAGCCAAGCTCTGCAAACCGAGCCAGCGTCGGCCGTCGTAAACCCGGCAAGGAATCGAGGGTCTTCAGTTTGGTCGGCCTGCATCCTCACATTATTTTTTTATCACGCCCCTGCTCAAGAACGTTCCTTGTAACCTAGAGTAGACGAGTACTAGATAAAGTACTCCAGTAAAGTACCTAGGTAGGTGCAAGGTATGTGTACCCGCTATAAGCAGGTGCGACTCCGTTGACATGGACGCAGACATTCGTTGCAAATGTCACGTGGGTCTTGTTGATGATTTTCACGGCTTCTGGCGGGGAACAGTCGCTGCAGTTTTCATAGACCGGCAACGTTCAAGGCTGTGTGCGCAAGTCACGACAGGGCCGACCCTAATCAGTCAGCATGAATGAGAGCCAGCACTGCCCTGATATTCAATGCCATCAATAAATGGCCGAGAAATTGGATGAACTTGAAACGCATGAAATGAAAACTCCGATGGACGACTTGTCCATGCCTCGACTCCGGACCGCTGTCCCGCCTCTTTTGTCGATGAAACCGACGTCTGTTGGGAGAAAATACTCATATGGAGTATCATGACACGTTCGTCCGATCCCGACGGTTGACTGCGCTGAGAGAAGACCTGAGTTGATCACCAAATATGGGGAGACTTGAAGCTGCCAGCATGGGTCCGCACAGTCTGACGTTCAATTCGATCGATCCCAGACCTCTGATTCAGCGCGACAAAAAAACGCCATTCACGTTGCGGCGCTTCAGAAAATTCTAGAAGATGGACGAATCGTTGCACCCAACAAGAGATGCAGGGGCCCAGCTTGCTGGAACAGGCAAGTCTTTCGGCGAACAGCTTCCCCCTTGCAGACACGTCGACATGCTTTGAAAGCGAGAAATGGAAGATCAAATATGAAATTGGATCAGGATTTGTGAAGGTCCCCATGCATGGGGGACAGGCATCATGTAGCAGTCAGGCACCACGGACCAACATGAAACTGCTTCTGGCGCCTTCAGGTCAGAGTACGACTTGATTTCTTGCGCCTCGAAGGAAACCCATGACAAGACGTGAGCGGGACTGCAAGGTCCACGTAATGGGCCCTTGATTGCCCGCGGCAGGCAAGCAGGCAGATGAATGGAGCTGCTCTTGACCCATCAATGCTGTAATGAGCATGAGCATTCCATACATTGAGGCATACGGGCACACTGACCTTGATCTCCTTCCAAGATGTTCATACGCTCGAAGTCGTTGCGAGTGCGAGAGGAGAACGGAGGGCTGAGCAACTTTGCGCCATCACCTCACCATCTGTTGACCGCTCCTGCAGAAAAAAGAATGATACCCAGTGATGCTGGGATTCCGTCTCGATCGTGGCTTCATTCATGGAGGGCCGAGTCGGCCGAGTCGGGGAGCCGAGGCTAGTATCGCACCTGCCCTGATACCAGCTGTGGCCCCCCTTTCACTCTAGCCGGTTATATCCTTAGGCAGCGGAAAAAGGCCCTTGGACTCGACTCGTGAGCAGGTAGCGGACAATCGTATGCTCCGTTGACAAATCCCGCGCACAACGTGCCGTCACGTTGAATCCACGAATACTCGACGCCTAAGAGAGACACGGCAGTCGCCTCATTGTCTCATGAAACAGTATGCGGAGTCCACCCTCTCTTCCCTTCTCTATTGGCTCCTCGCAAACGGGCTGGAAATATCACGTTCAAGCATCTCGATTGGCTGTCTCGGGTCGTCAAGCGCATTCTGGATGCCAACCTTGGAAAAATAGAGGGCAGATCATCGGAACGAAGTAGACAAGCCACAAAAGGCTTGAAGCCCGGGGCCTTGACAGGTTGCAAGGTCCGGCGGGTGCGTGACACGACTGCTGTGGTTGCGACCAAGACTCGAGTGACCCCTGTGCCAATAGCGTCTGACTAGAGGGACAATATTACCACGTATTATGGAGAGTAATAGCCGCAGCAGCACAGAATCCGAGCAGATCTGATGTGAACAGTCGGTAGGCGTCACGGGCTCCAATGATTGTGGTTGGCAGCATCCTCCAATCGGACTGGCGACATGGGCAGCATCCCTCCTTTACTATTAGACCGGATGGAAGCCCAAGCGCTGGACCCCCTCCCCCGTTTCGAGGTGACTCGACTGGGCAGCGGCCCCCCCCCCCCTCTCAAGGACATGCGTCCCTTCGTCGCGCGTCGACGTCGTCGGCCAAACCTGATTTCGTTGATATGGCTATGACTCTTTCCAAAAACCACCCAACTTCTCTGCACGTGCCACGAAGCAGACAATTCTGCATCTCTCAGCCACCCGAATCCGAAGAAGCGTCCGAAGACGAGGACCGCCGCTGATGTCGAATGTGCACACGGCAATTGCCCGTCTCAAGTGGGCTGCTACAAAAGAACCAGGCACTAGGCAGGTTCGTCGGACGCTAGAGGCACGTTGGAAGTGCCTCCCGTCTCGCGCCGAAGCATTCGCCGGACTTTCGTGGCGCTAGTGTGGCACCCAGGATTTCACAATCGGCCCCCAATCACGCTGTGGAGATGGAAAAACAGACGCCAGGCCAACCGTCGAGAGCCCTGCGCTGTAATTATGTATGTGTGCGTATGGCACACTTGTGTGCGTGTGCGTGCCTCCATCCATTCACCTATGTCGGATCACCGGACAGAGGGAGGTCACTCGGAGGGGGCGAAACGAGAAAGAGCGACGCGAGGTTGCTTCCTTCTCTTCTCCATGCACATTGACTCCTTCCGACCGACTGTTCGCTCGAGGCCGATTGAGCAACTGATCTGGGCACATGCCAACGGACACTCCTATGACACGAAATCTGAATCACGCGAATGCATTGCGACTGAAGATTGGATTGCGCATCTATCTTTGATTGGCTCTCTGGAAAGCTCCTCAATGCAGCCCTGCTATTGGCACTCTCGGATGGTGGCCAGATGGGGGGCGCGAGAGGTTCGCCTCCGCTTCGCTCGCAGCTTCAACCCACCTCCACAGGTCCGGCAGTGTCCCAACGCCACATCGTCGGCTACGCCCTTTCGTCTACCTTGACGGTGACCCGCCCGTCCGCGCAAGCCGGCTCTCAAAGGCATGAAATGGTGATGAA
>JARJRV010000552.1:0-22288 GCA_030783925.1 Aschersonia sp. MBC 735 | reverse complement strand
ATTAAAAAGCTTTATATAAAAAAAAACCTCTTAAGAACTTACCTATTAAAATTAGGTAAGACCTTCCTAACTTAATTTAGCTAGGGTAACCTGGAAATTTGAAATCGCGAGCGGGAAATTTGCGTGCCCCTACTTGTAACACGAAGCCTGAGATGCTGCAATTTCCCGTCCCGGGGATCTGGACCATACATACATACATACATAGATTGTGGGTTGCCCCATGTTATGATGCCAAAATTGGCGCCTCAATAATACGTGGCTCGCATCGTCAGCCCAGAGCCCAAACCATGATATATAGTGTAACATATCGACTTGGAATGAGCATTCAGCCGTGAACAGCCCTCGTCAGCTCGAGACTTGGCATGCTGACACCGCATCTGCTAAGCTGATCGTACCTGAGAGCATTCAGGGACCTGAACCGCCGCTTGCTCGGCGCATGAAGCGACAAATTACCGCAGTCAGTCAGTCGTTCACCAGGGTCTTTCGCACTCGAACCATCCATGCTTCCCTTGTCTCCGTCAGCCTATCCGACGGATACGCGTCAACAACGTTTTCTTGTGGCACGCGGGCTTCGGCCGAGCTGGAGCTCCGGATCGCGTGGCTCTCGCGCGGACGGAAAACGCGTCAGGAATAACAGCGCCATAAAGGAAGCTGTGCTGGTGATACGCAGCAATTGTCAGTGGATTGGGGCGCCCTCCTTGGCTTGTCCATGGCAATTCATTCCAAAGCTGTGATGTCTGGTGGGTAATAGGGGTCCGGGCAGCAGCTCTAGGTTCCAGGCCCTCCCAAAAATGATGTGGCCTTCCAGGGTTTGCCGCTGAAGTTGGACCTGCTGCTGCTGCTGCTGCTGCTGCCTGCCGTCGCCTGCGGAAACAACGAGAGCCCCACTCGAAGCTCGGTTGGTTTGATAGAATCCAATGACGCACGCACCCATGCTTGCGACAGGTTGAGATGATGAGACGTCTTCCAAACGACATGGCCTTATAGGCTCCGGACGACACAGATGAGCTTTTGTTGACTCGTGCACCTTCTCGACTCTCGGCCCAAGCAGCACCTCCAAGTTCATAATACGAGGATGGCTCTCCGACGAATACTCAAAATTGCACGCACAGACAGTGAATCATCTTGTGCCCTCATTCACGTCTCGTCGAACGGCTCGAAACCCTTGGATCTAAAGTTAGTGTCCACCGAAGGAGACGGCGCGTATGTCTATTCACGTGAGTCATGTTTTCTTTGTCTTGGCATGTGCAATGAAGATATCACTACTTTCGTTTCTCACCGTCCGAAACGCCAAAATCATTATGAAACAGACCTGCTAGGTTCTCACTGACCGTCAAATAAGTAAGGCATGACCGCGTAGCTTCTCTGCGCGTGAACAATTGTCCCGTGTCTGAATCGGAATGGCAAAGCATACTCACGTCCGTCCTCGAGCCGCAGCCACTCCCCAACATAGAGGTTGCGGCAGCAGTTCATGACGAAAGTACCATGGTTCTGACAATACGGAAGCAAGTCCAAGGCATCACTGTGCGTCTGCATTCGCTCCTTCAGCATTCATCACTTTCTGACGACGCGTCTTGCAGCAACGCCTTGGTTCAATCACGCTCCACAACGACGCAGTCGAAAGAGAAAAGATCAATCTCTTCGATTGGTGCGTGACTCTTGCGGAAGCCGCTGCGCTTGACAAAGAATCAGCAGATCGTACATCGGCAGAGCTTCAAGACGTGCGAGCCGCTTTGGCAGAGCTCAGATCGCAGCTGGATGAGCTGGTTGCAGCAAAGGCAGAGGACGAGAATGCACTGCTCCACAAATTCAGGGATCTTCTCAACGAGAAGAAGGTCAAGATCAGGCAACAGCAAAAGATCATTGCTGAGTTATCACCCGACAAGGCCGCTGCTGAGGATCCTCAGTCATCAAAAGGACAGACTGGAGCCAAGCCGTCCCCAAAAAAGGCACCTAAGAGAAAAGTCAGGGATGAGGAGAGCGAGTCATCGGAGCCAGATCTTGCAACAAAGATCAAGTCAGAACCGGACAGCTCCGAGGCTGGTGACAGGACCGAAGCAACGGCATCCGAGGCGTCGGTCGACGAAGACATGGATGAGGCAGAGGACGAGGCTTTAGCCAAGGGAGATGTGCTCGAGCCGCAGCTTTCAAGAAACGCGAAAGCTGCCACACCTCCTCCACCGAGAAGGCTACCCTTTCAAAGAGGAAGACAATCACCAACGCTGGATGTTTCCAGCTCGGATGATGAGTTATAGTACTGCAACATCACCACGTATGTTGGTGTCGGACGCAGATGCATGACGATCATTCTGCTCAACAGCATTTCTAGCTCCCGTTTATCTACACACTTCACGACTTTTACCGCCTGTCGTTCTTGTCGAACTTATCAAGCCAAAACGCTCGGTGATGCTTTTGGTTGCCTGCTTCAGCAATTCGAGCAACATCCTTCTCAGTGAGCTGAAATGAAGGTAATTTGGCCAGATAATTTTCCAGTCGATCCTTATTGGAGCTGGTCGTGATGACCACGAGCCCCTGATCGAGAGGCCATCTCAACCCAATTTCAGACTCCGACACGCCGTACTTCACCGCCAACTCTGACCAGACTGCGTCGACAGGTCCGCCCTTTGCTTTCGTGAGAGGAATCAGTGGCCCGTAGCACGCCACAGCGATGCCATGGCTTTTGAGAAACGGAACGAGATCGTCGTGCTGAAGGTACGGGTTGTATTCTATTTGGTTAATCGCCGGAACGACCTTTGCCGTCTCGAGGAGCGCTTGCACGTGTTCCTTGAGGAAGTTGGAGACGCCGATGGACTTGGCGCGCCCAGAGGCTTTAATGGCTTCCATATCTGCCCACCTTTGTTGCAAGTCGTGATCAGTCTCGGCAAACCACGGCCCGTGCATGAGGTACAAGTCCACGTAGCTAAGACCAAGCTTCTCCAGAGAAAGATTGAATGCTTCCAGTGTATCTTTTCGCTGCAGAGCACTAATCTTGGTTGTCACAAAGAGCTGGTGTCGCGGGATTTTGGATTCCCTGATGGCAGCCCCCAGCTCCTCTTCGTTGTTGTACACTGCAGCAACTCATCAGAGCGAAAGCCCAAAAGCTAGTCTAGTCACCTGGGCATTACCTTCTGCGCCGTCGAGATGATGATAGCCGATGGCAATGGCACTCTTGGTGAGGTCAACCAGGCTTTGGTCCAAAGAGGCATCGCCTTTGTTGTTCTTGCTTCGAGCAGTCCCGAGGCCATATGCAAGCTTTTCGTTATCCCATACCATCAGTGTTCGGTGCTTCTTTTCCCGCAACGGTCTGGGTAATGACTTTCAAGAAAGACCTACCACAGGGATTTCATGACCGTCATTGAGCTTTAGGGTAGGCGGATACGGTGCCAACGACGCGTTGTCAGAAGCCATCATGAGAAACACTAGTGAATGAATGATTCGGCGATACTATTGAGAGGGTTTGATCGGGGGAGCTGGGTGAGAAATGAAACGAGAAAACGCAGAGTGGAGGACGGACTAATCAGTCTGGTCCATTATCGCGCCCTCTGCCGCAAGAGCGGGGGGCCAGAAGCCGTTGCGAGAGGGGCCAGAGTCGTAGCGTATCAGAGACACAGAATCAATGACAAGTTTCACGCAGACCGAACTTGTACATACTACATATGAGCCCAAAGGCCCGGGTGGAGGTGGTCCTGATACGGAATGCATGCTAAGCTCGGCCACAGATTCTAGTAGGAGACTATACAATTACAATTACACGAAGATGTTTCGGGAGTCGGACGCTCGGAGACCAACCCGAGAGACTGGACGAATGCAGTTTACATAGAGCCCCATCCAAAAGATTCAAAATTATGTGAATTTACTCTTGCCGTCGAAGACGAAGAGGAGTTTCCTTCGGCTATCTGGCGCTGCGCCGAAAGAGCACAGGCCGAGATCGGGAGACGGGACTTGAGTGCGCCCAATGCATTGATTGGATGTGTGTGTGGGGTTGAAGGTGATGATATCAATCGCATCAAACTTGACGTCAGCCCGTCGACCCGAGCTCATGCACCAGTTTTCCCTACATGGCCACCACAATGTGAAAAATACCACACCATGGCCCAAATTGTCTGAACCACCAACTCTCCCTACTGATCATCAGGTGCAGCCCATGGCCACGTCCTGCCTTTGATGCTCTACCGCGCAGGCCTGCAGAGAGCCGCCCTGCAGCTCCGACTCCGACTCCGACCTCCATCGCCCATGGCCGCCAAATATTCCTCGAGCGCTCGCCACCGAGGCGCAACGCTGCAGTCCCTACCCAAATCATGGCACTTCACCGAGTCCCTCCCCCCAGATTCCCTGTTCCCAACGCCAGCCGACTCGCACAAAACCCCCCGCGAGCAGATCGGGCCGAGGCAAGTGCGCGATGCCATCTTCACCTGGGTGCGGCCCGAGGAACAGAAAGACGCCGAGTTACTGGCCGTGAGCCCCGCGGCCCTTGCAGATCTCGGCATCGCTGCCGGTGAGGAGAAGACCGACGACTTCCGCCAGCTGGTCGCGGGCAACAGGCTGTACGGCTGGGATCCGGAGAAGCTCGAGGGAGGGTATCCGTGGGCGCAGTGTTACGGCGGCTTTCAGTTCGGTCAGTGGGCGGGCCAGCTAGGCGACGGCCGCGCCATTTCTCTATTCGAGACCAAGAACCCAGATACAGGCAGAGAGTTCGAGCTGCAGCTCAAGGGGGCGGGCTTGACGCCTTACTCGCGCTTCGCTGATGGAAAGGCCGTGCTGAGATCAAGTATTCGCGAGTTCGTCGTGTCGGAGTATCTCAACGCTCTCGGGATCCCGACTACGCGGGCGCTGTCGCTGACGCTGTTGCCGCATTCGAAGGTCCTGCGGGAGACGTTGGAGCCGGGCGCTATTGTGCTGCGCTTCGCAGAGTCGTGGGTGCGTTTGGGCAATTTTGATATTCTCCGTGCGCGTCAGGATCGTGTCCTGACGAGACGGTTGGCGACTTACGTTGCCGAGCATGTCTTTGGAGGATGGGAGACTCTGCCAGCACGACTGGACAACCCGGAGAAGCCTGAAGAATCGAAGCTTCCAGGTACAGGGGTTGGGGAGAAGGAGCTGCAAGGGCCAGTTGATGTGGCCGAGAACAGGTTCACTCGACTGTATCGGGAGGTCGTACGCCGCAATGCAAGAACCGTCGCTGCCTGGCAAGCGTATGGCTTCATGAATGGTGTTTTGGTACGCTGACCGGGAAAACGACCCCTTCGAAGCTGAAATTGTCCATGTCACTAACTCTCCTACTAGAACACCGACAACACCTCGGTCTATGGTCTCTCGATTGACTTTGGTCCCTTCGCATTCATGGACAACTTCGATCCAACCTACACGCCTAATCATGACGATCACATGCTACGATACAGCTACAGGAATCAGCCCAGCATCATCTGGTGGAATCTAGTACGCTTTGGCGAGGCACTAGGGGAACTGATCGGAGCTGCAGGTTTTGTCGACGACGCATCTTTTGTCAGCGAGGGCGTCAAGGAGGGCCAGGAACAAGAGATTTCGTCCCGCGCTGAGAAGCTCATCATGCAAGTTGGGGAAGAGTACAAGGCGGTCTTCTTCGCAGAATACAAGAGATTGATGACGGCCCGATTAGGGCTGCGACACTTCAAATCAAGCGATTTCGATGAGCTTTTCAGCTCGGCTCTCGATGCGCTTGAAGCGTCCGAACTCGATTTCAACCATTTTTTCCGACGCCTCAGCACAATCAAGTTGGCGGATATCTCTACCGCTGCCGCTCGCGAAGATAAAGTCGCCATTTTCTTCCACAAGGAAGGCCTCGTCGGTGAAAATGAAGCCCGAGGACGCTTGGCATCTTGGTTGGAGAAATGGCGCGCCCGCGTTGTGGAAGATTGGGGAGAAGACGGCGAGGAAGTCAGTGTGGAAAAGGATCAAGAGAGAATACAAAGCATGAAGCGCATGAATCCCAACTTCGTACCGAGAGGCTGGGTCTTGGACGAGTTGATACGGCGAGTGGAGAAGAAGGGCGAGCGTGATGTTCTGAACCGCGTCATGCACATGGCTCTCCATCCTTTTGAAGACAAGTGGGATGGCAAGACTATGGATGGAGAGGTGTATCATGGGGATGCTGAAGAGGAGCAGCGCTGGATTGGCGATGTCCCACGGATAAGCAGAGCCATGCAGTGCAGCTGTAGCTCATAAAGTATGGCATCCCATCAACAGCCAGTTTGTGCATTGTATAACTGTTTCGTAGGACCAGGTATGACACGAATGGTGTTCCCTGTCTTTGGACTAAAGAGACGTGAAGAAAAAACCCTGAAGAAATATAGTATCTCCAGGAACCAGCAGGGGAGGCAAGAAAGGAACGCCGAAAGACTGGTTGGCAGTGATGTTGAAATGTAACGACCGGCGGTAAGAGGCAGCGCTCAGGGAGTATCAAACCTCTCGCGTGCTTCCATAATCGGCGTGGCAAGGTCTATCTGGAGCACATGGTAGGGGAGAACTCGACTGAACGCAAAAACGTGCTTGCATGCGCAAACACGAAGCGCAAGCTCACCCAGTACATACTTGAAGTGCCCGTAATACATCTTATTTGGTGAAGAAGGAAAGAAGAAAAACTTGCCGTAACAATTCTGGTGTGAATGATAAGTGGGCTGCGGGAGCAGCTGGCCGCCTCAGGCATTTCACCTGCCTGGCCAATCAGCGTAACGGTAAATTCAATTGGTACTCAGTGGGTCCATTGCTGTGGCTTCAGTTCTCTCACTCAGGACGTCAGCGACTCGTTGATTCTCGCCGCAACGACTTGCATCGCCCCTCCATCTCTGCCCTCTCTCCCTGCTTTCCCTTCCCGTCAAGGGCGACACGATGCTTCGACACACGGTGGCACGTTCGGCTTGGCGGACAAGCGGGCGGGCCGCAACCGCCACTGCATCGCGGGCCTTTGCGACAACTCCTAGACGTCAAGCCGAGGTCGAGTTGACAGTTGGTGAGCCAGCTATTCTCTTGTTTGTCGAGCCATTGGCTAGCTCGAAGTTGCTGACGCTGCTGCAGATGGGAAGAAGGTCTCTATTGAAGGTGAGTGAGGGAGCCGCTGCGAAGAACACGCCACGAGAGATGTCTCCCATCTTGCTCGTACTGACGCACCATTCTTAGCTGGCTCTGCTCTAATTCAAGCTTGTGAGAAGGCGGGAGTCACGATACCCAGGTGAGTAGCCAATGAAGAATCGTGTGTAAAGTAGCAGTACGTTTCTGACCGTGTCCTAGATATTGCTATCATGAGTACGAACAGTCCTCCTTGGTTCCCTCCCCCGGCCGCCCGTGTCGAACTTCGAACAACGCCTCTGATCGCTTGCTGTAGGAAATTGATGATCGCCGGAAACTGTCGAATGTGCCTGGTCGAGGTTGAGAAGGCCCCGAAGCCTGTTGCGTCATGTGCCTGGCCAGTGCAGCCTGGAATGGTTGTCAAGACGAACTCGCCTCTCACACATAAGGCCCGCGAGGGTGTCATGGAATTTCTGCTCGCCAATCATCCCCTAGATTGCCCCATCTGCGATCAGGGAGGCGAGTGCGATCTTCAGGATCAGTCGATGCGATACGGCGCCGACCGAGGCCGGTTTCACGAGATTGGCGGCAAACGCGCCGTCGAGGACAAGAACATTGGACCCCTGATCAAGACATCGATGAACCGATGTATTCACTGTACTCGCTGTGTCCGATTCGCAAACGATATTGCTGGCGCTCCTGAGCTCGGCTCCACTGGCCGTGGCAACGATCTGCAGATTGGCACGTACCTCGAAAAAAATCTGGATTCGGAACTGTCCGGCAACGTCATCGACCTCTGTCCCGTCGGCGCTTTAACATCAAAGCCGTATGCCTTCCGAGCTCGTCCATGGGAACTCAAGCACACGGAATCCATCGACGTTCTTGATGGCCTCGGCTCCAACATTAGAGTAGATTCTCGAGGTCTCGAGGTGATGCGAATCCTCCCCCGCCTCAATGATGACGTGAACGAGGAGTGGATCAACGACAAAACTCGTTTCGCCTGCGATGGTCTCAAAACTCAACGTTTGACCATGCCACTGATCCGTCGGGAGGGCAAATTCGAGCCTGCAGACTGGCAGGAGGCGCTTAACGAAGTCGCCAAGGCATGGGGCGCGAAGAAGCCCAAGGGCAACGAGTTCAAGATCATCGCCGGGGCTTTGACCGAGGTTGAATCTCTCGTCGTCGCAAAAGATCTGGCCAACAAGCTTGGGTCTGAAAATCTCGCCCTCGACACACCCACTGGAAGCCAGCCAGTGGCACATGGGGTCGATATTCGCTCCAACTACCTATTCAACTCTCGCATATGGGGAATTGAAGAGGCTGACTGCATCCTCATCGTTGGCAGCAATCCCAGACATGAAGCGGCTGTACTCAACGCGCGCATTCGTAAGCAATGGCTCCGATCAGACCTCGAAGTTGGCGTGGTTGGCGAGTCGTGGGAATCGACCTTTGAATTCGAGGACCTCGGCAGCGACCACGCCGCACTCAAAAAGGCCCTCACTGGACCGTTCAGCAAAAAGCTCCAAGCAGCCAAGAGGCCCATGATTATCGTCGGCTCTGGCGTCACAGATCACGCCGACGCCAAGGCCTTCTACGAAACAATTGGGGCTTTTGTAGAGAAGAATGCTGCCAATTTCTCGACTCCTGAGTGGGATGGCTACAATGTACTCCAGCGAGAAGCCTCGAGGGCAGGCGCCTTCGAGGTCGGATTCACCGTTCCTTCAGCTGAAGTGGCGCGCGTCAAGCCCAAATTTGTATGGCTGCTTGGTGCGGACGAGGTCAACGAGGCTGATATTCCCAAGGATGCCTTTGTCGTTTACCAGGGCCACCATGGTGACCGTGGCGCTCAGATCGCTGATGTCATTCTGCCTGGAGCCGCGTATACGGAAAAGGCCGGCACTTACATCAACACCGAGGGCCGCGTGCAAACGACTCGTGCTGCCACCTCTCTGCCCGGCGCGTCCCGCACCGACTGGAAGATCCTGCGCGCGGCTAGCGAATTCCTCGGCGCTCCTCTGGCGTACGATGATCTCGCCGCAGTTCGGGATCGCATGACGGAGATCTCACCAGCCCTCGCAGCCTACGACGTGGTTGAGCCCGTGGCTCTAAGGCAGCTGAGCAAAGTACAGCTTGTGGACCAGAACAAGGGCGCAAAGGCCACAGGTGAGCCTCTGAAGAAGGTCATTGACAATTTCTACTTCACAGACGTCATTTCCAGAAGGTGAGAAGCGACTTCATACCTCCAACCTCTTTTTTGTTCCTGAATGCTTCCGATAGCTGACTCCCATCTTCTGCTCAGTTCACCGACCATGGCACGCTGTTCCGTAGCCAAGGCCACGGGAGACCCCAGAACGAACCTAATGGCGCCTGGTATGGAGGAGGACAAACCCATGGGGCAGGTAGCGTACGGGTCATAGGAATGGGAAAGCGTTCAACGTGAATTGGGGCCATCAAGTGCATGTACATATATGAGAGAGCGAGAGCACCCGGCAAATAGAGCCTTTGCTTTCTTCACAGAATCGATGCGTGTCTTTGTCCCCTCCCAGTGACATTCTGATGAATCGGCCTGGCGTCTTTCCTTGGCTGACTTACATACAATGTCTGCTACCCTCTGACCGTCTTTGCACAAGTGCTCGATGCGGCAGTTTTGCTACTGCAGCTCCAAACATAAGTTCGCTCAATCGGCTTCTGACTTTGCATTTGAACCGAAAATACTCGATGCCATGCTACCCGGTCTTTACTGTCACTGAACATGTCGAACCGTGCCGTTTCTTTGTACAGCCATCCACAATACATCCTGTACCTCTGCATTGATGCTCGTCACATAGCGACACATACTAATATAGTATGCTTCTTTCCCGAGCGAGCAGTGCTTCATACTGCGTAATTTGGTTTGTGCAATTCTCCAAATGACGGTCCAGGACGATGCTCGTCTATCCGTTTGAATCACTGCATTTTATTATTGACAAGTCGTCTACTTGTCGCATAGAATGCTCTACACCGTTGAGTCTGCTTCTAGTACCTTCTTGAAATGATCCGCGGCGTTGCAATCTACCTGATGAATTTGACTCCATGTAGCCTGCTTCTGCTCTCGTCCACTCAACCCTCAAATGCACTTCATAATGCATGCCACGTCTTCCAACAGCCCTGACTTCACGTCTCGCATCTGCTCTTCAGTCCGTCAGGCCCTCGCGGGCTTTCACGGCCGCCACATGCTTCTCGTAGCCGTGCACATGTTCCATCGCCAGCTGTATCACCTGCAACATGTCTTGGTGAACGACCTCGGCCGGCGTGGGGTTGCTCTTTTCGTCTGGCCCGGTGGCTTTCTCGCCGCCCATGTTGGCCACCATGCGCGCCAGGTCGTTGCGCGAGGCGGGTTTTCTGACGGGCGGGATGTGCTGCACACGGATGCACTCCCGTTGGGTGAGACGGATGATGTTGGCCTTTACGCCCGCGGCTTGGGTGTCGAGTGTGGTGCGAGCGGTGGCGGGCGGCGACGTCAAGAAGTCGTCGGGCATGGGCACGAAGATCGAGGGTTTAATAGTTGTGAGCCGGGGGATGGTCTCGCGGCGACGCGGCGGCGTGGGAGGTCGCGAAGTCATCTTTAGCTTCGAATTTGCTTTCGATTTCGAGCAGTGTGCGATGCGTGGTGGTTTTGAATGGTGCGAGAGTTAGTTGGCGGAGCGGTGTCTGCGAGCAACAGGTGGTGGGCTGGGGTTGGTTGGTTGTACAGGCATTTGCTCGTCATGGGCTAGGGTTGGTTGCACAGGCGTTTGGTCGTCCAAGCACCCACGACGATTGATAAATGGCGTGATGCTGCAATCTTCTCTTGGTGGTACCGGGGATGAGGGAAAATTGGTTGCACAATACATCCATGGTCATGATACGGCAGAGCTCTTCTGTCTCGCAAGAACGCGAGGCGCCTTTCTGTGAGACTTGCGATTTCAGGCGGAAGAGGCAGGAGCGACCAGGAGATCCGCCAGTTTGGATTCGTACTTTATGAGGAACCCTGGCCGGTCCTGCGTTTCGAGGCTCTTGTCTGCATCGCTCAGGCTTTGAAGTTGCGAATGGAGAGACAAGGGCATCTCGCGTTGACGTCATCTTCCTTTGAGAGCACTGAATGCATGTCGCCTCGCAATGCCGCTGCTCAAGCGTTTCCAAACCGGTTTTCATCTTGACGGCAGCGCCCTGCGTACGTATTCCCGCAGAATTTTCGCCGCGGCCCGAACCACATCCTCCAGCCGTCCATCTTTGCGTCGGCGCATCCAAATCAGGAGCACGGCAAGCAGGACGCAGTCTACGACGAGGTGCTTGAGGATCATCCATAGCATCCAGCCAAACCACGCGGGGTAGCTCCGATCTCTCTTGGAACGCCACTCCCTGCCGGTTGTGATTTGCTCCCGCAACGCAGCGACCTCAGCCGAAAGCTTGGTCACGGCGCGTTCCACCTTCTTCTGCCATCGAGACGAATCGTGTGTCTTTTGGCGGTGCGTCTCCTCGTCCAGATCCATGAGTTTCTGCGACCGCATTTCCGCCTCGTCCTGCTCGCTCATGGGGCTGAGGATCTTCATGGGCCCTTCGCTCCCGCTAAGCGGTTGCTGGAATCGACGCGGGGGCGGAGGCGGCCTGGTCGAGTCGCCAGCTTTGGGTGATGAATCGGTCGAGCTGGGAGTGTTGTGCTTGATTTGGTTCCAGACGAACTCGAGCTCGGTGACGAGTTCTATGGCATCGCTATTT
This sequence comes from Aschersonia sp. MBC 735, assembly GCA_030783925.1. NCBI lineage: Eukaryota > Fungi > Ascomycota > Sordariomycetes > Hypocreales > Clavicipitaceae > Aschersonia > Aschersonia sp. MBC 735. The sequence goes on along the minus strand of JARJRV010000552.1, from coordinate 10,510 downwards.
CGCAGGCACGAGGGGGAAAAGAAAGGTCAGCCAGGTCCAATTAAGAGTGAGGATGCATTGAGGGTGGGCAGGAAACGTACGAAGTATTGGCGTATCGATACATGGTGTCAATCAGAGCCTCAACGTATCTCCGCTTGGCCTCCGTTCGACTCAGGCCCTTTTGCGCGTTCCAAGCATCCCACTTGTCTCTCTCGCGATGCAATTCTTCGGCCGTGAGGAAGGGCCCTGCCGTGGGCTGCTCCATGACGCCGTCGACATCGCCCTCCATAGCTTGCTTGTAGAGGCCATAGAGACGGAGCCGGTCCGAGGGCGGCGGCCGTGATGCACCCGTCTTGGGAATCTTCTTGACCGTGTTAAGGGCGTGTACAAAAACTCGATCTAGATTTGTCCTCATCGTCAACAAAACATGCGCGGTCCAGCACCCTTCTTCCTATACATACCAACAGAATCAGCCATTGTGCAGAAAGGAACGACAGAGACCGCCGCACCAGGGCGGCGTCTTAACAGCAATGAAACGAAGAACGGCCGGCGCGTGCAGTTGGGAACGACTGTGATGCTGACACTCTCATGCAACCGCGATGCAAGTCACTGCGGCTGTTGTCCCGAGGCACGTTGGCCCCTTCTCTGGTTGGTCCGAGCCCCCGTCGTAGCCCCACCGTCACATGTGCGGGTCTTGGCACCGCTCTGGGTATAGATGCGTCTCTGACAATAGAGGCAGTCTGTCTTTGTTTTGAACGATTTTGATTATTTTCTGGATCCAATTAGCGCACACAGCCTGGACGATTGCGGTCAATGGATTTCATCTCCTATGATTTATTTGTCATTCTCTCTGAAAGCTCGGACTGGGAGATACAGTGAGCGTTTCGACTGGCGGATTCAGCGCTAGGTCATCATTATGTAGAATAACCTTTAGGACTTTCTCAAAGACACCCTCATATATCTCCTAAAAAAGCGTCTACAGCGTGTCGCCTTGGTCTACGTGTATGTTGTCGACCGGGGTCTTTTTACCTTAGCCAAGGCTGCATGCCCCGATCGACTGAGATCATTCCACACATGCCAGCTCACATCAGACATGCGACCTTGCGGCTACTGCACATTTCTGACGACGCGACCTTGATGCGAGTAGATTCTCCCACCCACGTCCATGCTTCGATTTGCCATTCGTACCATACCTTGGTGTCGTCTGTCTGCCGCCACATGCTGACCTCGAGCTCCGTGTCAGCAGGGTATGAAATTGGTTCCTGCTCATCCATTCGGCCGTTAGTAAAAACCAAACACTAGACGGGAAGACGCGGACAACTGACCTTGAGTGGAAAAAAGATGGGAAACCATGAAATCATGTCCTTGCTCTTCTGGTCAATCCTCTCCGGGTGCGTGCTGATTTCTACCCTTTGCCCGTCCAGTCGAGACTCGTAAAGCGTCGACTCAAAGTAGCCGGCCAGACCGTGCGTGACCCCCGCCGTCCGACAGACAAACATGGCGTGGCAGTATCTCGAGTTGTGATCATTGGCTCCTGCCGCGCCGGCCATACTGCCGCCGCCACCTCCCATGATGCCGCCAGATCGTCGGGCCTCTACGTTCCGTAGCGTCGACTCGGGGATAGGGTGCGAAAACTCCCAGGCCTGCTGGATGCGCGCGTGGTAAGGAGCCTTCTCGCAAACGAAATCCATGGCGTACAGTCGCACCACCCAAGGTGTGCTGAAAGCGGTGGTCTCCGTCGCTGAGCGTGCCAGTATGTCTCCGTAGAGCTTCGGGGTCGAGATCGGGCTCATGTGCGCGGTGTACGAGTGGGGGATGGAGATGCCATACGGCTTAGCCATGACGTGCTGGATACCGTCCAGACACTCGGGCGAAAGCTCATTGTCGCCAAAAGACCCGAGCAGCTCGGAAACGAGAATGTCCACCTTGCCATACACTGGTTCTGCTGCCGAGTCTGACCCTTCTGACACAATCGGACCCTTCCAGGCGCGCATGTCCGTCTTGACCACCTTGACCCTGCCGCCCCAAAGCAATTGGTTCTGTCGCAGGAGGTATACGTATGCATTGGGGTTCTTTTCCACCGCCCAAACTTCGACGTCAACTTTGGTAGACTCGGCGGCCTTGAGAGCGCGCGAGACGAGAGGCCCTCTGCCGGACCCGGCGACAGCAATCACGACGATGCCTTCCTTTGATGTGGGAAGGTTGAGTTCTTTCCACTCAGAAAGGGCCCTCACCAGGGCAGCTTCGTACTGCTCGTACTTGACCGGATCGCCTTCGAACACCTCGTAAGTCGCAGACTCGAGATTGTCTGACAGCGGTTGCAAAGGAGATTGAAGCCAGTCCTGGAAGCTCGTGAGTGTGGACGTTTCGAGGGCTGTGAAGGGAGGTTGCTGACTCTCCAACCACTGCAAGTAGACCATGTGAGCATCCGCGCCTGGCCGAGCAGATGCTCCCTGCGGCATCTCATCGGAGTCAGGAGCAGGAGCATACGCGGCCGCAAGGCTGGGGAATTCATCGTCTGTTATCGGTGGTCTGTTGGCAGCTGAGAGTGTCGAAATGTTGTCTGCTTGGAACTTTGAAGCGTCGGGGCCGACGTTACAAAGAAGAATCCATGGAAATGTCTTGAGCCTCATGTAACTGAAAATCAGCTCTTGGTGATGTTTCGAAAGACAGGGATAGCCAGCATTATTCTTCTGAAATGTGCCTGGCCCGAATGTCAAGTATTGCAGCGGCTCTGCAAACCATCTATTCTGCAAGGCCTTCTCCGGCATGACTCGGGGGACTCGAAGAGCTATACAGGTAGTCAGCTAAGTCAGACACTTAATTTAAGCCGTCGAAGCTTGCTGGTCATGTAGAACGTACCGACAAGCAATCGTAGGTTATAATTGCAAGCACTGCGCACTTGGTGCCATGATAGCCATGCGCTAAAAAGATCGATCCTCTCCTCTGTCTTCGAAGTAGACGCCGGCGACTTGTCGAGCGAGGACAGCAATACCTCTGGTGATTCTTCCGGCTCCCTATACATAGGCAAATGTATCAGGACTGTCAACGAGGGGCCGATGGTCAGGGCCTCCTGCACAGCCCTTGCGTATTGAGCCAGGGCCTGGTTCCCACCGTCCCGTGACGCATCTCTGCCTGGTCCAGCGATGATGATGCTCCTCACGCCGCAAAAGGCGGCATAATTCACCTCGAGATTCAACACTTGGCGCGAAACGCTGGCAATCAGTGCATTCGTCGAGCACAAGTCGATCCAGGGGCTGACACAGGCCACATACGTGTTGACCGTCTGCGAAGGGAACAAGCCAGTGTCGTCCGGAGTCAAAGGCGGAACGATGGGATCAGCCTGCGCCGCCGTTTCGACGCTCGTCGGCGTCTGTCCATCTTTCTGCAACACGGCCAAGTGCTCCGAGACTAGCTTGTGCACTCTGGTTTTGAAGTGGCAGTTCGTCACAGGCGCAGTGACAAATTCAATCTGTGGACGAGTCGTCAGTCTCGGAGAAAACCTCATCCCGGCCACTTCATATGGCGAAGACACACTTACACCTTGATTGAGAAGGTAGCCATACTGCAAATCGGTCACAGGTCCATCTTGACTCGCATCCAGCTTTCCAATGCGAAAGGCGGGTCTTTGATGCCCAAAAGAGTCCCCCATGGCCGTGTCGGTATCATTGTAGTACATGTTGGCAGTTCGATAAATCGCTAGGGAAAGGGGGGTTGGGTTTTGGTGATGTTTTTTTTTTCCCCGGTGTGTCTTTCCCCCTCCTCTTTCCCTCTTCACCCCACTCGATTGGGTCCGGTCACAAGTGCCTCGTGGTAACGAGAAAGAAACACTGCCGATACCCGATGTCGTATAGACGATATAGAATGTTAATCATCAGTTGGGACAACGTGTGCGCTCTTGGCAAGTCCCCCAAAGGAGCTGGCGATCGGAGAGAGCACTGCTCTTCTTTTGCCTGGCGTTGAGCCATTTTGCAGTAGAAACCTCGGTCGTCTTGAAGGTGGACACAGTGTGCGCTCCATGACGACAAAGCCACAATGCACGCTCCGCCATGGTCTGCCAAAGGTGCAATTAACCTTTGCCACCAACTTTGCATTTGTTTCTCGACGACTTCGTGAGCGGCTCTGTCCGAGGCGAATGCCGGCATTGCAACGATGCCATTCGCAAAGTTCTCAACACAGTGCACTCTTCATCGTCACTGTTCGTCGCACACTGTTTCCTCCTCAGGAATTCCTTATCGATAGTGGCAGAAACCTTTGTCCCGCCAATTTTTTTTTTGAAAAGGCACCAGACGTGGACGGTCCTTTCCAGCCTCACCGCCCGCCCGCTCTCACATGAAGTCAGAAAAGATGTCCGATCTCAACGCAGATAGAACAAACAACAAACGCGCTAGCGCCGACGAGGACGAGACTTCGAGGAAGAAGTCGAGGATGGCTGAGGAAAAGTTCAACCCTTACCTCGCCCACATGAGGCAAGATACCTTTAACGGCGACGGCGGCGATGAGGCTTCACCGCACTCACCTCTGGCTGGCTTGAGGCGCCGAGCAACCACGGCAGCTCAAGCCACAAAGGTGGAGGACTCTTCCGATAATCCGTGGACTGGAAAGCCGCATTCTCAGCAATACTTTCGGATTCTGCAGACACGGAGAGACTTGCCCGTGCACAAGCAAAGGTGAGACGCGTGGTCGTGTGAAGACTTGTTTTGAGAATTCGACCCTTTCACAATTGCAAGTCTTGCCCAGAATCTTCCGGTTTACTGATCCGACATCTCGGTGGCAGGCAAGAGTTCCTCGACAAATATCATTCTACCCAAATTCTAGTCTTCGTCGGTGAGACGGGGTCGGGCAAAACGACGCAAATTCCGCAGTACGTCGTCTATGATGAGTTGCCAAAGGTCACGCGCAAGCTCATTGCCTGCACTCAGCCCCGTCGTGTGGCTGCTACATCTGTCGCGCAGCGTGTGGCAGATGAGATGGACGTCCCCTTGGGTGACGAAGTTGGCTACAGCGTGCGTTTCGACGACTGCTCAAGCTCCAAGACGATGCTCAAGTACATGACGGACGGTATGCTACTGCGAGAGGCTATGCATGACCACGATATGTCTCGCTACAGCTGTATCATCCTCGACGAGGCCCACGAGCGTACCCTCGCGACGGATATCCTGATGGCGCTCCTGAAGCAGATTGCTGCACGGCGCGCTGACCTTAAGATCATAGTCATGTCCGCCACGCTGGATGCGCAAAAGTTCCAAAAGTACTTCAACGGTGCCCCCTTGCTGGCTGTTCCTGGTAGAACACACCCCGTCGAGATCTTCTACACGCCAGAGCCGGAGAGGGATTACGTCGAGGCGGCCATACGGACGGTGCTGCAGATTCACGCATCCGAGGGCGAGGGTGATATTCTGCTCTTCCTGACAGGCGAGGACGAGATCGAGGATGCCTGTCGTAAGATCAGCCTCGAAGCCGACGAGATGCAACGGGAAGTGGATGCTGGTCCCCTTGTCGTCTACCCGCTGTACGGCACTCTTCCACCGCATCAACAGCAGAGAATCTTCGACAAAGCCCCGCCACCGTTGAGAAAAGGCGGCAGACCCGGTCGCAAAGTCATTGTGTCGACCAACATCGCCGAGACGTCCCTCACTATCGACGGAATTGTGTACGTCGTAGACCCCGGCTTCAGCAAGCAAAAAATATACAACCCACGCATCCGAGTAGAGTCACTGCTCGTGTCACCCATCTCCAAAGCCTCTGCTGCCCAAAGAGCAGGTCGTGCCGGTCGTACCAAACCCGGGAAATGCTTTAGACTGTACACGGAAAAGGCATTCAAGAAAGAGCTCATTGAACAGACGTATCCGGAGATTCTGCGCTCTAACCTGGCCAACACAGTACTGGAACTCAAGAAGCTTGGCGTCGAGGATCTCGTCCACTTTGATCTGATGGACCCGCCCGCGCCAGAAACCATGATGAGAGCCCTGGAAGAGCTCAACTACCTTGCCTGCCTTGACGACGACGGCGAGCTCACCACGCTGGGCAGCCTCGCCTCCGAGTTTCCGCTGGACCCTTCCCTCGCCGTCATGCTCATCTCGTCACCCGAGTTCTACTGCTCAAATGAGATCCTGTCCATTACTTCCCTCCTCTCGGTGCCGCAAATATTCGTGCGGCCAGCCAATAACCGCAAGCGTGCAGACGAGATGAAGTCTCACTTCAGCCACCCTGACGGGGACCACTTGACGCTACTCAATGCCTACCATGCCTTCAAAGGCCAGTCGACATCGGGCCCGGATTCTCTTAAACAGTGGTGCCATGAGCATTTCCTATCCTTCCGCCACTTGTCCAGCGCCGATAGCGTGCGTGCTCAGCTCAAGCGCATTATGGAGACGCATAGCCTGGAGCTCATCTCCACGCCTTTCGAGGATAAGAATTATTACACAAACATCCGCCGCGCGCTGCTCTCGGGCTTCTTCATGCAAGTAGCCATGAAGGAGAGCTCGGGCAAGGTCTACCGCACTGTCAAGGATGACCAGGCCGTCATGATACATCCCTCGACCGTGCTGCGAACTGAGTATGACTGGGTGCTCTATAACGAATTCGTGCTCACGTCAAAACAATACATTCGTACATGTACCGGTATCAAGCCCGAATGGCTACTGGTGCGTAACATTCTCCCATTCTTTCCTTGTTTTGCACAACCCCCTCTCTCCCCCACACACACTCGCGAATCTTCACACCACTGCCTTGCCCTCTTTTGACATCGTCCGTCTGGCACAATTTCCCGTCTGCTGGCGTTGGAGAAAAGATAGAACAAGTCGAATTGCCGGTATGTCGATATGCTGACACGTTAGCCGTATCTCAATTTAGGAAATTGCGCCCGTGTATTACGACCTCGACACCTTTGAACAAGGTGACATCAAAAGATCGCTCACCAGAGCTGCGGAGAAGAAGCGTAGGAGAGAGGCAATGAAAGCTGGACGATGATGAGCCTTTGCATGAGCACCGAGCAACAAACTCATTGGTCTGGCCTTCCGTTATAGTCCACGAAACCGATGTAACATCAAGAATGGCCAAGGGATGTGGCGTATTGAGATCAGGGCGTCGAAGTGATAGAGCAAGTCGGCCAGGTCAAGCCACTGGATAGAGTAGTCGCTCCTTAGACAGCCAACTTGATGCGACGCTACGATCAGCAGTCGCAGGTCACACGGCACGGCGTGTTGTATGTGCTTGCGGATGCAGGACGATCTCATTCACAGATCGTCCGCAGCCGCGGGTTTGCCGAGCCCCGACCCAAACACATCCTGCAGCAGTCGCGGACTTGTGATTGCTATTTCCCTCCTGCAATTCTTCTTCCCCTAAACTCGATCCCCCTGACCAGCGGATGGGGGAACGGGCCAAGCAAATCGTATCATCACTGGCCTCCCGGCACCTATGTTCCACACTCTTCAGGCCCAGTGGGCATTCGACGTCCGAGATGCATGATGCATACATCTGCAGCTTGCCAGCTTTGGCACGTTACGTTATGGATTGAGTTGGGCAGCTCAGGGGCGTCCGGCCCTCAAATATCATGACTCGCGTCAGACGTGTGGAGGGCAGGGACAACGCCAACGTACAAATCTAGCCCGAAGAAGTTCATGCGGAGTGCATGGAATTCATGCGTTTTCCGTCGGCCATGCTTTTGCTACGTCGTACGTGACATGTGTTCACAGTTCAGGTTTCTTAGCTGCGTACGGGTGCGGAATCTGGACGACGTTCTGAATGCTCGGAGAATGATGGGAGTGACGATCTTGGGAAAGCTTCATGCGCGAGGTGGTTGGAGTGAGATCTGAGCGGTATCAGTACTAAGATGAATGCCCGTGTTCAACATGTCTGGCTGAGTGGGCACATATTGTCGCAAGTTCCTTTTCACGCATGACTGTCCATATTACTTTTGCCCCTTGCGCGAGCGGCCTTGTGAGTATTCGGGGGATTCGGAGTTTGGTAGGGGGCAGCGATTCATGGTCGGACTTGGAGCTATAGGACGAAACAACAGACAGGCGTCCTTTCCCGTGTCGCTGCAGACTTGTCAGACCAACTTGGGCTGTTCTTGTCGCACAATAGGCTCCAGGCTGCGGAGCCATACACGACCATTCGTGTGCTATTTAGTCTAGAAAATCGGCAGCCATGTCTAGTAGCAGTTCCAGTCGCGATGGTCAAGATGTTGGAGGTCGAAGGGACATCGTGGCGGAGACATCCCGGATGGATAAGGTACGCAAACAATAATGTTCTACAATAAGAGAAATTGCTCCAAACATAAAGTTGAGTGTAGATTGCGTCGCGACTACCCGCGACGTATTGCACTTTAGGCACTTGGTGGGAAAGGTGCTGTTGATACTTTGATTTGGCAAACCAAGCACATGAATTTACATCAACTCTGGTACCGGAATGGTTGTCCAGGACCTTTTCGCCAGCGATGCTTGGAGACGCGGCGTGTGCATAAACGTCTACTCCAGCACAAGCTGGCAGAACCAAATCAAACGACGCTGGCTTCATTCAGTCGCCCCAACTTTATACACGACATTTCACGCAATGGGGTTGCATACTCAACAACAAATCGACGCAACTACCACGACAAACGAGACAAACACGGTCGCCAGCTTCGAATCTCTTACACGCGCCGCTGAACTGCTTTTGTCTCCCAGTCCAAAAGGCAAGCCTTGGTTCCCGTACGTCACATTCTGGGGCACAGTGCTATTCAAGCAATGCCCGTTCGCGACATCCAACCGCGCCAGATCATCTGGCACCTTGAAGAACATGTAATTATCTTGAGGGATTCCCTTGAAGCCGGACGTGTCGTAGGGGAACTTGTCACCGGAATCGGTTGCGCTGGTATTACGCAACAGGATGCAGGCCACCTGGCCAGGGTAGTCTTTGTACATTGCCGGATAGGCCACCATGACATCATGATTGCTCGTGTCCGCGACGAGGATGAATTTGCGTTGCGGGAATGTCTGGAATATCTTGTCGAGGAGAAAACGGCGGATGTGCAGCGTGGCCTCAGTGTCCGAGAAGTTGAGCGGTCTTGTATCAAAGGAGCCTAGAGGGTACGTCTTGTAAATGAAGTCCATGTATGTTCTCGTGACTTGTTCGGGAGTCGTGGTGAGATAATGGAAATGCATGTTGCTGATGGAGGCGGACCAGTTGGCGTACACTGCCGGCATGTTCATCCACGGCGTGAACGGTTTTGCGAAAGTGTTGAGGATACCATCGGCTGGTTTGTAGATTCTCGTCACGCGAAGAATGTCATCAATGTCTGAAATGACAGTCGATCCTGTGGGAGGCACCAAGTATGCAGTCGCGTTTCCTGAATCGGTTCCCTCGGTGTACAGATTGAGTGTCTGGACCTGGGAAGTGCCGTTTCCGGGTGACATGAATCCGCCATTGGGTCCCGTGGTATTTTGGAGGGGAACAAAGGCGTCGAAATCCCCCTCAATCGTCGTGTTGTAAGGCATGCGAATGACCTGCCCGCCGCCTCGCTATTCCACCAACATGGCACAGTCAGCTTGGCGCGTTCATGCGATTGCTGGATATGGCTCTCACCGCATTGATAGCACCACCACTCGAGTTCGACGACACAGCCACGTTATTGACCAGCTTCATGGTCACATTCTGATTGGCCTGTTGAACAACAAAGATCGATCGAGTCACGTTGCGCGCCTGCTCTTGCTCGGTCGAGTTCAAGTCCTTGACGCTCGTGCCGACGAGAAAAACATTGGCCAGATCGTCAATCTTGCTCTGGGATACATTTGGCAGCTTGTACACGTTGCCGTGCACTCGAAGATTCCAGCCATTGTTGGTCCAGTTTCCGTAGGAGCTGTGTGAGTTCGTCTAGTCAGTCCAGCGAGCCGAATTCTCGACGACCCAGTACTCAGATACTCACGGCAAATTCATGACCTGAGTCGGTGTGGCGGCCAAAGCTGTGCTGGAGATGCCGAGGGATTTCTCCACGGCCGTGCCTGTCGGGAACCCTTTGGGGAAATTCAAGATGCCAGATTCTACAAACGAAGAGAGTTTGCCCTCGACACTGCCGGCTAGGCTTTCGACGTAGCTTTTTACATCGTCGCCGAGGCCTCGTCGACTCAAGTCCTCAACCAGGGCTTGCGTAGGAACAGGGGCACGTTCGGCAACAGCATTGGCGGCTGGCTGGGTTTGAATCGGGACAGATGGTACCGCGGGAACCGACCACCCCAAAGCGCTGTACGCAAGAAGCACAAAGACGGTTCGCATGGCGACGAGTATCAAGTCACCGAGCAGCAAATCCGCGCAACACAGATCGAGTAATGACGACTTTTGTTCGACGCGAGTATGAAGCCACGCACGACGCGACCAAGGCAACGCACAATGACGTAACTGTGTCCTAAACAAGTCTATTGTCCAAGGTCTCAGGTTTCGATCGACCAATCCGCTGGAGCGGACTCGCCCCCACCTGGCACAATCCAGGCACCGCTCCGTTGGATTCAGTCAGCTTACTACGCTTGGGCTGGGCACGCAAATATTCCTATAG
>JARJRV010000551.1:0-27959 GCA_030783925.1 Aschersonia sp. MBC 735 | reverse complement strand
CCCCCACCCCCCTCCACCCCCCCCCCTTCGTCCCTCACAGATCCTTCCAACCAAAACCCACATGTTATACTGACTGACATAAGAACCCCCTTTCTCTCCTTGCACAAAAAGACGAAATCATAGACGCCCTTCTAGACCAACCATGCTTCGAATGCGACCCCATCAACCGCCTCGAGGGCGACACGCCTCTCCACTCCGCAATCCGATGGCTCAACGCCGAACCACCCGCCCAGAGACCCTTCGGCAAAGCCCTCGTAGAGATGATGCTCGAGGCTGGATCGAACCCGCGCGTCAAGAACAAAGGCGGGCTCACGGCCTTGCAGCTTGTCGATCCCAGCAACGTCGAGCTAAGATCGCTGATCCAGCAGTTTGAATACGCGAACCAGAACGTCGGCGACTTCATCTCCGCTCCGCCTATCAAGAAGAATGCCCTCCTCGGCGCACAGGATCTGGGGAGTGACGATGACGACGACGATGCCGAGTTCAGTGGGAGTGATGACGAAGAACGAGCCGAGTGGGAGCGCAGAAGACGAGAGAAAAAGTCCAAGGCTTGAAGTGACCATCGATGAAATTGAAAGCTTCTTCGATATCGGAGCAGAAGTGACGCATTGCCGTGTCAGGACTCGCTCACTGCTCCCTACGAGCTTCTCAATGTCTTCTTTATGGGTGACACCGGTGGTCCCTGGGATGCTACCATTCACGCAGCAACGCCAACTTGCTACAAACTGAATATAGTATCAAGAGGGGTTCAACAGGGGCAGCTCGACAACCAGGCAGGGAAATCGTGCTTGTAGACACATATCGTGATTTACTAGGTCCTAGACGTCTACAAAGAAGCAATAGGACATATGGGTATCTGATTCTAGGTATTCGTGATAAAATGCGAGCAACGCTCCGATTCTGCCAACTTCATCACTTCGTCTGGTGGTACAGTCAACGTGGTGCTTGTGACAACGTCCTGCCACACCCTTGTCAGCATTCAATCCCTCACGACAGTACCAACAGCCCAACGATCGACGCCACGACAGCCACCGTCAACCCACGAGATGCCATCAGAGAGCTCGCTGTGCCTTTGTCAGCCTCGATATAGGTGACATTCTGCAGCAACATTCTAGATCGCTTCGAAAGCCTGCCTCCACTTGCAATTTCTGAGAGTTCCTTGCCCAGTTGCCGCAAAATATTAGTCGATCGGCCCGCTGGGCACATGACCACTTCCCATCCCCCTCCCTTCGGAACGATAAAGGTGGAGGCAGCATCGTCAAAGGCGAAGCTATATGCGTCGGGACAGATGGCCTTGATCCTCTGACTGTAGCTTGATGGCTTGCAAATGTTGGGATCGTGGTATTTGTTCATGCAGCAGGCTTCATCCGTGTTGGTCACTGCACACGTACTTTTGCACGGTGAGAAGACCGGTCTCTGAAGGTTATCGTCTGGGTACGGGTAGATGCCGTCTCCTGGCTTGATGGGGGGAGCGAGTAGATTCGGCCAAGGACACCAGTTTCCTAAAGCGTCGTTCGTTGCTTGCGACTCCAACGGAACGGGGTATGACGAATTCCCACTGTAGGTACCAGTATTCGAGGGCGAGTAGAGCCATCCGGCCGTGGCGATACAAGCACAATTGGTCAGATTTGGAGGTATGAACGTTGTGTTTTGGGCAGGGATGTAATTGATTCCCATGGGCAAATTGTAACCGTCAACCAACGAAATGTCATAGAACGTTTGCATGCCATCCCTTCCTCCGGCAAGATGGAATTCGGCAAGCGTGGCTGGAACTTCGCCCTGTTTCCATGCACTCGTCAGCTTCTCTCCTCTGTGTTCTGGTCTCGAAGAAACTTACCGTTCCGGTGCAGTCGAAGGCCGTTCCACAAGTCCCTGTCTCGCAGACACAGGCGTTCCCGTCCACGGTACAGTTTGTCCGTCCCCAGACTCGCCCTGCCCAATCACCTGCAACCCATAATGTCTTGTTCTGGCCGGGTGCCAGTTCGAACCCACCAATGCCGGGACCGGTCCCGTATTGCGTGTAAATAGCTGGCCAGATGGTTGAATCGCATCTGTTGGTCACCACCAGCGGCACTTTGTCTTGGCCTTCTGCAGGCGGGCCTCTATCCAAAGGTGACCTTTTGGTGTGGTGTAAGAACTTTGACTGCCAAGGTTCTCGAATGCTTGACCAGCGCCCAAGATGGGCGGCCGGCGCAAGTGTTCCGAATGTGACGAAGATGAACAGCAGCTGGTTCATGAAACACCTTGGTTGAGCTGTTGTTGCGATTGACGTGGAGGTCTTGATCATTGCTTCTCCTTGCCTGCTGGTCAGTCCAGGTCTTGTCTCGAGCAGTGTGACGAGGCCTCGGAGATGTTCTCGTTCGAAGAGGTGATGCGTCTCGAGCTCGCCGTCGGGACGAAAGTATGCACGTGAATTATTATGTACTTGTAAGTATGTTTCGATTGACGCTAGGAACTCGTACACAGGCGAGCCGTGATACGGAACGTGTCGTGGCCAAAGACACGGAAATGATGGAGCAGCCAGAGAGATAGAGACGGACAAGAATTCTGGGATAGAACGCTCGTGGCGGCTGGAACTTTCAGCCAATTTCCCACGGCGTACCTCTGTCCGAGAAAAGGCCAATGACACGACAAGGTGGCCGCAAGTGCGAGCAAACCGGATTCGACCCCTGCTGTGATGGGCAGGTCGGCAGACGCAAGGACCGGATTGGATGAGGAACAGGCTTGAGGGCCGCCGCCGTCAAGACCTTGGTCAAGGTAATTGCTTGGGCGAGAAAGAGGTTGACGAGGCTCCGTTACATGCACCCTAGAAGTGGTAAAGAACGGAAAGGAAGAGAGATGCCAAAATGATAAAAAGAGGTAACAATCGAGTGAGGGCAAGCCTTTGCTTGTGCTGCTGCTGAGATGATGCACAAGGACGAGTCAGATAGAAAGGAGCGACTTTAATGAAATAAACAGCCCGGCCAGCAGGGGAACAATTCTTCGGATACTGGTCTGCAGCGTTGGAAAAAAGGACTGAATGATAGATAAGTGCCTGCGTGCATCTCAATAGCAAGATCGAGACGCGACGCCTGGTCACGCCATGTCAGAATCATGGTATGACGCAGGAGGAACAGGCAGTCACGCGTGCCACTGCTACAGAAGCTGCGACTCAGCAAGGCAGGTAAAAGAAGGGTAAGGGGTATGAGACGACCCGGTCTGCATGCAAGTGCACGCCTGCCCCGCCCGAGTCTCGCAGCTGACTTGGACAAGGAGCTGAAAATCGGATGCGAGACATTCATCTTATCGTAGCTGCTGCTTCACATCAAGGGCGGCGGGCCGCACGTGTTGCTCACGGTTCACGATTCAAGGAGAGAAAGAGGTGAAATACGCGCTTCAGCAGCGCGAAGATGCCTGCGGGGTTCAAAGTACTTCAGTATCCATTAACCGTCGGCCGTTAGCCATGTATCCAGAATTAGGCTCCAAGTATGCTTTTCACTCGTCATCGTTGCAATTCTCATTAAGAGTCCACTTACTCTCTCGCCTTCCGATTCGTGACTCTCACTGTGCCCTCCACATGATCCCTCTTGAGCCCGCCCCTCTCTCGACCCCGGTTGACTGAGAACTGGTCGATCACCCTATCTGCTCATTCGTTGACGGAGAATTCTAGCCCCCGACAGCACTGCCATGTATTTTGCTTGACATCATGCGTAGCTTTAGCATCTGGCATAGTCCGCCGCATTGGCGCAGTCTTCGTATCAGAGCTTTGCCCGTCCGAGTTTCACCCGGCTCTTCACCTGAATCGAGCTCGACATCGACCCATAACCTCGCCTTGACAGACAAGCTCGGCACTGAACTCAGAGCCGTCCAATGTCAGATATATGTCAAAATAGACACGGTAAAATGTTCCTTGAGGAGTGTCCATGCGCTCGAAATCCTTTTCAAGATTCTTACGCGAGAGATCTGACGTGAGAGTGACGACTTCCTTGATGCCTATCGAAATGTGTTAGCAACCGACACCTTGGTCTGACTTGGCTTGTTGGAGTTGACTTACGAGGGTCTTTGGTGTATTCGGGACAGACGTCATCGTCACAGGCAAATAACACATCCTCGTACATGAGTGTTGCTCCCGGAGCGACTTGTCGAAAGAAGGACACCTTGACGGGCTCCCCATTCTTCACCTTTTGGCCTTTCTGCACAAATATTTGCCGGGTAAATTTGCAGCGGTCCTTGCCGTCCAAAGAAGGAACCCGATAGGCCTCGGGATGATAGCCCTCCTTGAATGGCTGGAGAGTTGCCATTAAGTAGTGGCGACGAGCGACTCGATGGGTGATGATGCGCTCCGTGATGCCGGCGGTAACTGCACCCTTGACGATGGCGGCAACCGAGTCCATAGGTCGCACGACTTTGGATTGAAACTGAGGTGGAACATGGAGTTTGATCTGTTGGAAGAGGTACTCCGAGGCGCCGAAACCACCAACAACCAAGATGTTCTGCAGCGTCCTGTTTTGCGCCTGAATCGCGATGATCTGGTTTCGAACAAGCTCCAGGATGCGATTGACCACGGGCTCGAAGCATTGCAGGATTTCCTCGTTTGTAAATGTCATATATCCCTCTTCGATGCCGGCTTCCGGATATTCCGCCTCGATGCCGACGTCGACGGCCCATTTCTGTCCATTGTTACGGAAGTCTGCCTTGATTCGATTCTCAAAATCCATGATGCATTTGGCGTAGACTCGGCCGGCGGTCTTGGACCCGTCGGGCAGTTTCATCTTCCTGAGCTTCGTTCGCAGAATATTGCTGAAGTTGCGGTTCAGAGCCGTGGAACCACATGAGTCTCCGGATCCAGCAGTGCATTCAGCAACGGTGAAGGGATTTTCTTCTTCCACCTCATACGCAATCAAATCAACAGTTCCACCACCACAGTCGACAATCAAGACCGCATCATGTACTTTGAGGTTCAGCAAACCGGTCTTGGAACAGAAAAGGGCAGCAGCTTCTGGCTCCGATACCAGTGTCAGGCGGTTGTCGTTCTCGTCGCGGAGGAAGCCGGCTTGAATCGCAGCAGCTCGAGTAGCTGCCTTGCCAGCATCGTTCCATATGGCAGGCACGGTCAGGTAGTATCTTATGTTGCGCTCCTCGCGGTTGAAAACTTCGCCTAGCGTCTTCTGCAGTGCAGACCGCATAGCTTGTCGAAGTTTGAACAGATAGTCTGCGGCGACATCGATTTCTGACTTGCCTGGCGGCAACGGAGGAAGGTTGATGGGATCAATGTACGTGTTGCCGCTGAGCATTAGCTGCAGTTTAAACCATTCCACTTTCTGAACACCAGGCTTCGGATATCCTGTTGGGGCCAAAGCGTCGGCAATGTCGGGACCCCATCCCACGACCTTTTGGTACTGATCGTAGTACAACACGGTGGGTATCTTTTGAGGCGCGTAAGTATGAGCGACTCTTGCCCGGCCACGAAAGCGCTACGGATTTCCTACCTTTTGTTTGGTATATGAGCCAGCTCCTGGCCACTCGGTAATTATGTCTTCTTTGGCTTCATTATTGGTCGCAAAGGCGAATGCAACACCGGAGAATGTAGTTCCCTGGGTGACGTTTGTCAGCGTATAGATTCACACCGCGCAGTCCTGTCCCCAGCCTCGTCTAGTATCGGCAATGAGAGATCAGAGGGTTTCGCTTACGAAATCGATTCCAACAATCAGCTGGGCCTTGCTTTTGCTGGCGCCCTCCACCTCGGCGGCGGGGTTGGCTCGCGAGAACTGCTGCGCAATCGGGCCACCTTGAGGAGGAGCAGGAGGCCCAGGAGGATAGCCCTGTTGAGCGCCAAAGCCTGGAGGAGGAGGACCACCGCCCATGGGATGACCTTGGCCCATACCGCCCAAACTTGGCGGAGGGTATCCAACGGGCGCACTGGTGTTGATGGGAGGCGGACCGCCAGTCATCTGGGTCGGAGGGTTGCGGTTGTTGCCTTGATGAGGGGAGGCGCGACCACCAGGACCGAGGGGCGGCCCTGGTGGATAATTGGCATTGTAGCTCGGTGGACGATTCATGGTGAGAGACGTTGTGGAGGACGAATTGCCCAAGGAAGGCGTGTGTCCCGGCAACGAGATCCGATGTTGAGGAGTCTGGCCGGGAGAAGGAGTGCTGATGGGAGGGTTGCCGTCGGCCGTTTGGATGCTGGCGGTTGACCTGCGTTTCTTGAACCCGAAGCCTTTGAGGCGGGAGTTCATAGAACTCATATGGAACGAAAGGGAGGCAAGACGCGAAGGCGAGATTGAAAATGGCAGTCGAAGGTGGGGGAGAAGAGGAAAGCAGAGGAATAGGGTGAGAGCCGAGGAGGAGGTGATGGTCTGGGCTTGCACGGGACTTCGTTTTCGGCAAGGGAAAGAGTGTTAGATGGGACTAGCAAGAGCCGGGGCCACGATGCTCGACGTGGACACACGCGCCGATCCTGGGAGCAGCTGCTGGCCAGTACTGCGACGCAGCTGGCGGAAAGGGAGATGGTTGGTTTGGCGACAGACGAGTCCCGGGCTCGACACTGGGGATCCGCATCCAAAGAGGACAGCAGCGGTCTGGCCAGAAAAGGGCGAGGGGCCACGACAGAAATGGACGTCTTTTGTTCAAAAACGAGCAGGAAAGGGAAGCTGCGTAAAAAAGAGCTGGGGCAGACGGGGGCTTTCCCCAGGCCCTTTGATGAGACGAGAGCGATGGAAGAGGGGGGCAGGCGTCTGGTCCGTGGGCGGGGTGGGCGGTGGAGGGGCCAGGATGCACGCAGCTGCCAAGGACCCGACTGATTTGTTTAGTGACCCGTTTGGTTCAGAGTCCCGAGGTGATGAGTGGATGTTAAGGCTGAGAGCCCCTCGGGAGAGGGACGGATGTTTCGTCAAGCAGCGATTGTCGACGACAGATGAGCCTGGACAGGACAGCTGACGGGCGAGAAGGCGAGGGAATCCGGGCTGATTGCTGGCTCCCTTGGGTCTGCCCAAGCAAGCAAGTGCCCAGTAGGTAAGTACTTTTACGGATGTGAATGTGCTTGGTGGTGGTGATGAGCCGGTCGTGAACAGAACACAGGTATTGACAGGAACGGCAGAGAGTGCACCACGCACTCCGTATCAACTTAATGAGGCCAAAGGAGGGCAACCCCCCAGGTGTGGTACGCAAAGCTGTACGTACTTAATAAGTGTATGGGCCAGATGGCACGCGGCTCTTTCTGAATGATGGTGGCATGGCGGGGCTTTATTGGTGGAGATCTGTTCCTGCCCTGGCGGCCCTTCGTCATCATGATCTGCGCCTGGGAGAGCCGGCGGGTCTACAGAGCTCTCGCAAAGGACGACAAAGGGCATATAATGTGACACATCCAGGACTTGGGCGCAGTTTTGGCAAGTCCTAGAGGCCGATGAGGGGATCGCTTGTGACACATCACGTATCTGTTATGTACTTCAAACCTGCACTCTGGCTGCTGACTGTATAGACCAGACCACATGCACTCCCGAGGGAGCTTTACGAAGCACATGGTTTAGGACTGTTGGTACTAGGTAGGACTTGGCGATGTGGGGCAGGGCGGTGCTGCCTCAGGCATGTTTCGATTGCCATCAACGGATGAGCCTTGTCCGACGTACCTGGAATTGATCTACCTACCGACCGACCGCCGAAATTACCAACTACCAGTGCTCTGACGCCAAGTGTTCTTGCATCCGTCAAAAGCTGACACCTGGAGAAGGAAGAACAAGTGATGTATGACTCGGGCTCTCACTGGCTCCTCCACGGAGCATTTCATTCTTTCGAGACTGCTTGGCATGCACCACATCGACGGACTAGGCGTGACTCCATCAGCTGTGTGACCGCAGACGAGGGTCGCCTTGTTGTCAAGCTTTTGCCCACTCACGCTCGTTTGGGGCATGTTTATACTGAGCAGTCCCCAGTGTATAGTCGTTTTTGAGCTCTGTACACAGATTTGCCGGGCCAATTGCATTTCACGCCATTGTCGGGACCAAGTAGCAGTGGATGTACTCCGTATTTTACGAAAACGAAGTCGGGCCCGCGCTCCTCTACGCGAGAGTAGAATCATTGACCAGACCCTTGTTTGTACCAAGTAAAGTTTGCAACGTACTTTACCTGGAGCCCTAGATAAGGCGCAGACAGAGGTCCGTATGCACATAAAGGATGCGTATATTCATGCGTCATTCCTTACAGCAGCGTCACTCACCTCGAGTGCTTACGTGTACGCGTCATCTCGAAGCAGCACGAGGGCGCCTGGCGTCAGAATTCTAGGCCAATTGAGTGACTCTATACGGGGGACAATGGTCCTCCATCACACGTCTCGAGTAGATGGAGGTCATCTTCGTTGTAATTGGACCTTGCTTCGTGGGATCTGACTGCTTCAATGGTCGCGACAGTAGTTGAAGCCGTGGCTTGAAGCTCCCACGAAACAGCAAGATATACATCTTAGGGGTACAGGTTCCCAGACATGCACTCCTCTCAATCCCTCTCCCACCGAGTAACTCACCGCGGACGCTCCCTCGAGAAATAGCGAGTCAAAGTTCGTCGCGAGATCAGTATATTGTGGCGCATCGTCAAATTGAGGGCAGCAAAGGCCGCAAAGCAATTGAGCGAGCCGCATGCTGTTCCGACATTTGTGAAGTTGACGACGCGAGACCTTTGCTAGCGTCGTTCAAGCCCTTTCAAAGGTTGTGAAAGTATTGACAATCAAGAATTTGACATGTGCGCCCCCCCGTATGAATGAAGGCTATGTTGTGCGATGACTTACGGTCGACAACTCAAGAGCTCGAGCAGCTTTGCCACATCAAGTCCATGATCGAACCAAGCACGTGCTGCTCTGAAGCTGCTGAAGGCTGACCTAATGTTTTCCTGCGTCATGCATGGATGTGATGTTAAGGCATCGTCTGTCGAGGCTATCTTGCTCTCAGAAGGCCAGCACTCTGCGTGGCGGCTTAGAATGTGTTTCTGTATCATGTGCTCCAGAGTTCTTGATGTCAGCCGTTCGCGTGTACACGTTCAAGTGTACAAACAGGTCCAGTGTATTACCAAATGAGAATCCGTGTGCTCGTGGAGTTCATTGGACGCGCACGAGAGCGATGCGAGTGACATTATTCGTGCGCCCCGGTGAAGTGTGCAGTCGTACATGTGAGATCCAGCTCGGTGATTCACCATGGGGCTGCGGTTCTGTTGTCGTAACTTACTGTTTGAGCTGTGAAGAAGCGTGGTATGGTATAATTCGGACATGCGGACGCTGGCGGCTGACCAACCTTTCACTCCCGATTTCGCTCAGATGATTTGCGCAAAGTATCAAATAAGGCTGTGATGCAATCCATGGAGAAGGAATCGTGTCATGGGGGCGAGTTTTCCGAATCTTTGCCTGCTGCTTTCTTGGTCAAGAGACGTCGCAGTGCTTTCTCAGATGTATTAGGCCTCAACGTATGCCATCAGTTTCCAGCGTGTTCTCGCACGATGTTCTTGTCGTCCTTGGAGCGAAAAGTTGATGAATGCTGATAGCTCACATGTCGGTGGTTTGAATCAGTCCAGAAGGCCGTCTGAAGGGGTGCTGCCTATGTCGGCGAGAAGACGTGTGCATATTTCGTGCAGTAAAACTGCCATGAGAGTGCTATCAATCAATCAGATGAACAGCAAGTTGGCGTCAAATCGTTATGCTTGATCCAAGGAAATGCAGACTCGATTTTTTGGGGGGTCCGAGATTTGAAGTTGCTCTATGGTCCGTGCTTAGTCAATATCAGCTCAAGAGTGGCAGGAAGTGGACGAAAAGCGGCAAAAAGAAAATGGCAGCTAGCTGCGGGAACCGCCTATTTTACTTCCATTTTGGTCTGTCAGAGGGCCGGATTCACTGTCATTTTGAGAAACATGTCTTGCAAACTGAAGCACATTGAAGTCATGGGATGCAGCAAGAAGTCAGGCGCATGGCAGATTTGGACCAGTCAAGTAGGAAAGAATAGTACGGAGTAGAAGACTCCGAATGAAGCGCCTGCCTGCCAAACTCGGTCCCCGCAGTGCAGCGGTGGGTTATTCCAACGGCCTTCCGGCATACTTTAGGCAAACGAAATAGTTTCAGCTAACGTGATAGCGCCTGGAACAGCTGGTCATGACGCCGAGCGCTGAACTTGTTTGTCACGGTTGTCCGAGTAGTGCCTACGTCAGATCTTGGCCTGCGAGTCGGAACCCGAGGACCCACTTGCAAAGAGCGTGAGAGCAGCGGGACTCGATTGCCTTGCAGACAGAGACAGACGAGGGGGACGGTCCGTCTCGACGTGGGTGATTGTCGGCAATCTCTCGGCCACATTATCTTTCTGCTCATCCCAACGCACCGCATGGCAAGGAGTGCGTGATACTGGCTCCTCCGTTTCGGTCTGAACGACAAGACTTATCGCCAGATTTCGAGTCGTCGCATCGCATTGCATCGCGCGTCTGTATCATGTCTCATGCGGCTGCCCGTGTGTGACGGATGCCATTGGATGTCGCTATCGCGAGACGGAAGAACAGTGGACCGAACGTATCACGCGAGATTAAAAAGAGCCAACGGGATAACAATCCCCTGCCCCCCAAAGGAAAGCCCGTTGCAGAGGTCAACCGTTCGCTGGCAATATTGGCATTTCGCTGACGCCGCTGACGCCCCTACGAGGCAATTACTAGCACGTCGTACCGGGAGCATCAGGTGGCCAGCATCGCGCGTGGCTCCGTGACGTTCATGAGAGTGAGTACTCCGTACTCCGTACTGTACCTTGGGTACCCCCCAATTGAGTGCTCGCCTCGCCTTCGGGGGGGAAATTGAGGGCGCACCGCACCTACTGAAGTACCCATCGATCACGGACCGGCATGCCCGCCAACGACTGAACTCGATGCCGCATGCACGCAGCATTGTGCCGTCAACTCGGGCCTTTTTGCTCTGGTGTCTGCCCTTGGCCTGTGCGCTGACCCTGGTGAGTCGGTGGTTCTTTTACTTTTGTGTTTATGGGCCTTTGCTGTCTCCCTCTCTCTCTGTCTCTGTTACTTTTGCTCTCTTTGGTACGTCTCTCGTTGCTGGGCAGTCATGACGATGCGCACGCACAAGAGTCAGTTCGCATCAGTTGGCACACAGTACTCCGAACATGATACATGGTCCATGATACGTGGTGCATGGTGCATATCAATTACCTGCTTGTTTTTTTTCCCTTGGCCTCTTTTTTTCTCTTTCTGGCATGGAGCGAGGCTTTCCCAAAGCGCTGGAGAATGCCATGCATGGCTACAGTCACATCTCCATGTCGTCTCATACCGATCACAATCCCAATCACAATCCCAATCCCGCCTCAGCCCCCCTGTTTGTTCCACGTCCCCATTATCCCCGAGCAACCTGCCCAACCTCGCCAACTCCTCAGGTGTATACGCCATGGGGTCACGGGGAAAAATACGCAGCGAAAAGTGGCGCACTTGTTGAAAAGATGGATTCGGCCATTTCTGCCATCCATGCTCCCCGCATAGCCCGCATCCACCCACCCCCGAGCTTTTTTTTCCCTTGCCTTTCTTTTCTCTCTCTCGCTCGCGCGCTGCGTCAAATCCCTGCAAAATAGTGGCTCCAACTGCATCATCATGCAGTCCATCATCGCCCGTCCTCTCGTGCCATCGTCGTTGCCAATCTGGTCTGCCTGACTCCCGCTAATCTTTCGTGCCAGCTTGCACGTCTCGTGCCCCACGACGCCAAGCTGTTTGACCCTCAGCTCCATCTCCAACTCCATCTCCGACTCCAGCTCCAATTGCCTTTTCTCTTCTCCTTGCTCTCCTCCCTCTCCCATCGTTCAAGGTCCCTCCTGTTGTGGTTGTTACCTCTTCCTTCCAGACGCCTCCAGCCTCACGAATTGACCTGTCCGGCTCTCGCACCCATTCCCGCGTTGGCGCCAGTCTCTCGACCGCTGCTGACCATGGCGCTCGCCGACGAGACGAAGCGAGTCGTCTCGCAGTTTGACTTTTCTGAAGCTGACCTCAACGCCCATGTCCGAGAGTTTTTGCAACAAATGAGTATGTCCGTTCCTCGATGCAGATCCTCGAGCTGAGGCACCAGCTCCTTCTCACACCCACATCTCTATCAACATATGGATTTTTCCCTTTCTCTTTCTTTTCTTCCTACGATTGCTCTTGTCTGTTATTGCTTGCTCATATTACTCATCATGCTTGCCATTGGCAACCTCATTTCGACAACAAAGCTCTCGTCTGTTTTCCCTTCTTTGGTCTGTTTACTGACGCGAGCCCGTGCGACAGATGAGGGCTTGGAAAAAGACGGCACCAGTCTCAGCCAGATCCCTACTTACGTCACAGGAGTGCCCAATGGCACGGAAAAGGTACGATTCAGTCGCCCGTTCGCACTCTCCATCAGCGCACCACAAAATGCCGCTGATATAGTTCTGACACCACTTTTGCGCGCCCAGGGCTTGTACTTGGCCGTCGATTTGGGTGGGACCAACTTCCGAGTCTGCTCCATTATGCTCAATGGAGACACGACATTTAATCTCACGTACAACAAAGTGGCCATTCCCAAAGCCCTCATGGTCGCCAAGACCTCTCAGGAGCTTTTCGCCTTCCTAGCCAAACAGATAGAATTCTTCCTGAGGGAGCATCATGCCGATCACTTCGAAAGCCACGTGCGCCGCAGAGCTACCGCCAGCACGCCCATGGGTTACCGAGACGAGCACATTTTCCGACTGGGCTTTACCTTCAGCTTTCCCGTGAAGCAATCGGCCATCAACAAGGGTAAGCTGATTCGGTGGACCAAGGGTTTTGACATACCCGACGCCGTGGGCAAAGATGTGTGTCGTCTGCTGCAGGATGAGATTGACGAGCTCAGTCTCCCGGTCAAAGTGGCGGCACTCGTCAATGACACAGTCGGCACCCTGATGGCAAGATCGTACACGTCGACGGGGAAGCATCGCTCCGTCCTTGGGGGCATCTTCGGCACTGGCACCAACGGCGCTTACATCGAGAAAGTTGCCAATATCAAGAAGCCCATTGAAGGAGAGTACGAGACGTCCACGGGCGAAATGGTCATCAACACCGAATGGGGCTCGTTTGACAACCAGCTCAACGTCTTGCCTTCTACCAAGTGGGACAGAGAACTGGATGCCGAGAGTGTGAATCCGGGCATCCAAATGTTTGAGAAACGAGTGTCGGGCATGTTCCTTGGGGAGATCGTGCGACGTGCCGTGGTCGACATGATCAAGGACGACAAAATCATGCTGTTCCGTGATGCCAACTCGAGTTTCAACGACAGACATACGACGACGAGCATCAGCACCAAGTCAGGCATCTTCAAGCCGTGGGGTTTGGACAGCGCCATCATGTCCGTGGCCGCCGCTGATAACACGCCGGAGCTGTCCTCTCTGCGCCAGGAGCTTGAGATTCTGCTCGACGTCTACGCGCCGTCATTGGAAGACGCGCAAGCCTTCAAAGCCATCTCCGACGCCGTCGCCCGCCGCTCTGCCAGGTTATCGGCCGTGGCCATTGGTGCCATCGCCCTGCAGTCAGGCAAGCTCGAGGACCCGGCCGAGGAGGTGATTGACATTGGCGTTGACGGCAGCCTGGTGGAACATTACCCATTCTTCCGCGACATGATTTACGAGGCGCTCGCGTCCATCGACGGCATCGGAGCCACTGGAGTGGCCAAGATCCGCATCGGTATCGCCAAGGATGGCAGCGGAGTGGGTGCTGCTTTGATTGCGCTTGTGGCGGCTCGCATGGAGAAGCCGGGCGACTTTCTGGCCGATCTGCGCAAGGACATCAAGCGCCGCCTCGAGAAAATTCCGTCCAACGTGCCGGCCGTGGAAGACTCTCCGATACCAACGACGGCTCTGGTTATCGGCGGCGTTCTTGCAGTGGTGGCCATTGCAGCATTTTGGTGGAGCAGACAACCGCGATGAGCAAGCAGGCCTCGGTGAGAGAGCCAGTTCACAGGGGAGAGAAAAGAGTCTCTCCAGAGGCCGCATTGATCTGTCGTCTCCATTCTTGTTTACTTCATCTTGTTCCGACCCTTTTTTTTTGGGGGTGAATATGCCGGAAGCGGAGTTGATCTCTTTCTGAATTATCATTATCGTCTGGATTATGACATCATGTACTGTATCAAAATAAGGGAGGGGGTTGTCCAAGGACCCATCTAGCAGTCATGGAAAGCTCGCTTGCGAAGCCCTGTTGGTCCAATACCCGTCTCTCATGCTCGTGTCGTGGACCGTCGTGCGAGGCCTAAGTGGTGGGAAGCAATCCTGTGCTCCTCCATGTTTTCTCCACTCATTATATACACCTCACCTTGCCCTATCGGTGTTCGCATCTCCCAATGCTGCCATTTCTTTCCAAGCTCGTATCGCAATGGCCTTGCCAACATTGAGAGCAAAAGCGCGGTTGAGCGCCCCGCCCCCCATGTCCGTCACCTTCATTCAGCGGCATCACGCGCCAAACGCCGCAGCAGGGTACGACCGATCCCTCTTCCTCCGCGGCGCGGCCGAGCTACTCCTGGAGCTGGCGGCCGATTCGCTCCCCGACTTGCGCACCGGCGGGGCCATATCCGAGGGCAAATCGTTCCACTCCCCGTCGGGCCTCACAGTCTGGTACGACCGGCCCGTCGCCGGCGGAGGAGGCCGCCTCGACTGACTCACCTCCCTACGCATCAACCAGGCCGTATCAGGCCTCAACTTGAAGTAGTAGCCTTCCACGGGATCTTTGTCGCGCCGGAACCCCCTCGCTTCGTACCAGCGCAAGGCGTCGTCGTTTTGCGTCCACACGTGGGCGGTGACTTCCGTGGCGCCCAGACGGGCCGCTTCGACGAGGACGGAGTCGAGTGCGGCGGTGGCGAGGCCCAGGGAGCGGTAGGGCGCCAGCACGCACAGGCTGCGCATGTAGAGTGTTTTGTCGTCGAGGCGACATACGATGCCGCCGACGACTTTGCCGTCGCTGGTGCCGGCGTGTGTGTATTCCATGACGCGGGAGAGGGGGCTCGATGCTGCCGTGTCGTAGAATGTGTCGGGGTATCGCACCTGCAGGAGGAGGGAGTTGATGCGCCGTAGGGGACCTATGTCCGACCTTGTCATGGGACGGATGCAGGCCTCGGGGGGCACTTTGGTGGTGGTGGTCTGCGCCGCTTCAGACGCGCACGTCATTGGGCGGAAGAAGGACCCGAGGGTCGATTGTTGTTGCTGCTGTTGCATCGGCAGGAGCGGCGACATGCTGGAGGATTTGTATTGGTTGTTGCTGCTGGGAGGGAGGAGGGAGAGATAAGTAAGTGACAATCCGATGAGGACATAAGGGGAGGAGGGGAAGAAGGATACGCGTTTCTGGCCTGGCTGCTTGCGTTCGTTGGTGGCGTGTGGGGCTGGCAACCTTGAAGGACTTGTTTAGTTTGTTTGTTGCGTGGAAAAAGGGGGGGGGGGACCACGATGCTCGTAAAAGCCACGCATAACAAATAGTGCTCAGACTCGAGTCCACTGGATTCAGACCAGCCAAGGTAGAACTTGGAACTGGAAGTTAGGAAAACAACGTTCCATATCCTCCGTAACTGCAACGCTTTGACTAGAATGATTCACACCGTCGCTCCGGCCCTTCAACCAGATCTCGACTTGGACTCTCCAAGCTCACTCACTAGTCCTCATCCTCGGGCAGGGCCTCGATCAGAAAGACAAACACCTTGTGGCCTCTCCGCTCGGCCGCCCTCTCGGCCGCTTCCGTCTTTGCTTCCTGATCACGCTTCTTTTCCATTTTCTTCTTCTCCTCCTTCTCGTCTTTGGTCGTGTCAACAACGCCGTCCTGGAGGAGACCAATCGTCTTGGTCGGCTGGCCGTCGCCATCCAGGTCCACCACCACGTCTACAGTATCCAGGCTTCCGTCCTCCGTGTACGCCCAGACCTGCCCGAATTCACCCCTCGCCAGCGCAGTCAGCACCAATGCCCCCAGAACGCCGGGAACCAGATACAGCAGCGCTGGTTGGCCGTGCCCCGACACCAGGAGCACAATGAGCGTCACGCTCAAGCCCCCCAGAAATCCCGCCAGAGAAGCCAAGAAGTAGACCTTGGGAAATCGCGCAGCTGCCACATCAGCAGGCACGTTTCGCGCTTTCCACATCCGAATCCAAAAAGCATCCCCCCATCTATTCCTGGCGTCCACGTACGGGGACTTGACCTCTCTGTGTTTGATCTCGCTCCGGGTGACAATCTTTCCAGACGAGACGTCTTTTTCAACAATGGTGAGATCTGTGGTTTCGTACTTCACCTTGCGTGCATAGTGCATCCACAAGTCCAGACGCAAAGCCCACGCGATGACCATGCCGGGGATGACGATATCTCCCAAGCCGAGGATGCTCTTGCGCGACGCAGTCTCGAAAGTGAGCTTGATGGGCACATCGAGGTTGGTAGCGACATAAATCATGTAGGGACTGTTCATGCGTGCGTCAACGATGCAGTTGGAGAAAGCCCAGAGGCGCTGGCTGCATTGGCAAATGTCACAGGACTTACGTGTAAAAGACCATGAATATGTCATAGATGAACAAGCCAGCCAACACCAAGCTCCCCGTCAAGAAATCGGTCGGTGACAGTAGCAAAAGTGAGCCATAGCACATACCGTATCCAAGCATGTTGGACAGGAATGGTGATGTCGTCGAAAAGTACACCAGGGCCGTCGCAGCGCTTAGCAGCAGAGCCACGACATGTGAGAGACGGAATCTGGCAGTCCTTTCGCCCATGCCCCTGATAAACAGCTTCACGGCACACTGTCTCTTCATCGATGCTCTGCATTCCCAGGCCAAGTTTCTCATGTGTGGCGATGCGCCCAGAATGCCCAGGGGGCCCGGCAGCGGACTCAATTCCCTAGACGGCCCCGTGGGATTGCCGACGTCATCACACCTCGTGATCGACCTTGTCTTTTGGTCCGCTTTGTAGAGAGAGCCGTCCCGGCTTCGCCAGTACGTGGGAAACACCAGGGACGTTGCGAGATCGAGACCGTGCGCGTACAGCGTCAAGACACTAGCCAGGGACACAATGGACATGTAGTACTGCAAAATCTTGTTCAAGATGGCCGGGTCCTGAAGCCATTGTATCAGATAGTATAGTCCGACGAGAAGCATGGCCGCCATGACAGGGAAGAAGATGGCGTCGGCAGGCTCGAGGCCGCCCTGGGCCAAGCGATCCTCGTCGTCATCTCTCTCGCCTTTCTTTTTGGCATTTGAGATCGCGGCTGAGGGTGGCCGTCGAATCGCCGCGTGAGAGCCGAGGTATATGATGCCCACGGCAGACAGGATGATCTTGCACTCCACCAGAAGGAAATCAATATCTTGAAGCTGCGAGAGGACCGAGGCGCGGGTGGTGTTGGCAGAAAAGCCAGGCTCCAGCGTCACATTGGAGGCCATGATGTGGTGCCGAAAGGCGAGGAGCAAGACCGAGCGGCGAGCCTCGGGATCGAGGTCAAATCATGTAAATGAAAGATCGAGTCGCGCAAGTCGTAGGAATGGATCCTTTGTCTTGGATTTCTCACCGTTGTGTCCTGTTCATTTGGATGCGCACCCAAACTTGCGTCATCGGCACTAGACTCTCTATGGTTCCACTCCCCGCTATGCGGGCTGCCCCGCTTGCACCTGCCACTTTACCCACCCGCCGACCTAAGTAAATAAGTTCCGCCGACGGCATCGCAACTGAAGAAACTGCCGCCACTGTGCAGCTTCCAAGTTCATCTTGTCCAATATGACCAATATACTGCTCGAGACAACAATGGTACCAAAGACAAGCCCCTCCCCAACATCTCTGACACGGTCAGCCAAGATGAGAGAGTACAAATTCTTTTTCGCACCCTTACAGATATGACAGCTAACATGAGAAAAAAAAAACTCCCCAGGGCTCAATCACCCTCGAGCTCTACAACACACACGCGCCGCGAACCACAGAGAATTTCACAACGCTCGTCCAGCGCGGCTACTACACCAACACGGTCTTTCACCGCATCATTCCAAACTTCATGATTCAGGGCGGCGACCCCACGGGGACCGGCCGCGGTGGCGCCTCCATCTGGGGCGACAAATTCGACGACGAGCTCGACCCCAGTCTAAAGCACACGGGCGCAGGCATCCTGAGCATGGCCAACGCAGGGCCCAACACCAACGGGTCGCAATTCTTCATCACGCTTGCCCCGACCCCATGGCTGGATGGCAAGCATACGATATTCGGACGGGTGAAGAACGGGATGGCAGCCGTGAAGAGAATGGGGCTGGTGAAGACGGGGCCAGAGGATCGGCCGGTTGATGAGGTTAGGATCTTGGCGGCGCGAGTGCTTGATGAGGATGACCAGCTGTAATATGGGGAGTGACATGAGCGTCATGGCGTGAAGATTTCTCTCGGGATTTCAGGCGATGTGGGTGGGCGTTAAGGCGGTATTATTTCTGCATTTGAAGAGAATCTCTCCCCCGTGGGGCAAGGTGTGAGATGGAAAAGTTTACAAAGAGCATTAGATCCGCGTTAAGAGTGAGAGCAGAAAACAAAAAGAATGCTCAATGCATTCCCAGTCGCTTAATGGTTGGATTCAGACGAGACAAAAGGGCTAATGAGCATGCAATATACGAATACCAAAGCAATTCATAGGTTGTAATATAAGACCCCCAACGCCTTGGACTTGCTGTCCGTAAATGCTATAAAAAAACTCTTTTCCGAACTCTTTGGCGCCCCGCAGCCAGAGTCCCTGTTTGCCGACCGGATGCATTCGAGCTTTGCAGGAAATAATACATACATTTGGACAAAGAAAAAGGGGGTTGGGAGGAAAGCCTTCGTGCGTCACCATGTGGACCAGACGATCGCGGTTCCCTCCCTTCTATTCCTGCTTCTCTACCAAGTGCAGCCACTGTATCCAAGTCTGTCTGCCTTGTTCGCAATGTGGAAAAATCACAGCTAGGCGCATGATACAAAATGTTGGGTTTCGTTAGACCGGAGCAGATAGATACTCGCTACTTGCCAGGAGGTGATGACATGGCGTCCGATACTTCTGACATGGCGTCCGTGTCACGTCCATTTTTTGACATGGGAGAGCTGTGGATGGGGTTGGGCGCCTTGATCTTTTTGATCGGACTGCCATTCTTGGCAGACTTTGGCGTGGCTTTGCCATTGGAGGCGGGCGAACCCGAACCGAGTTTGTGCTCGCGGCTCAATTGTGAGCCGTGATTGGACTTTTGATGCTTTAGCGATGACTTGGACTTGATTATGACTTTTTTGTTGAGTGTGTTGGAGACCTTCAACTTCTTCTTCTGATGACTGCCGTCCGAGTCGCCGTCCTCCTCGCTGGCCTCTCGTTTTCTCGGGCTCGCCGCACGCGAACCTGGCGCGGGCGTCGCTTTTTGCGATGACGGCGGAGTCGACTCGTGTTGGGAGTTGCCATTGATCTTCTGCGCGGCAGCTCGGCTGGCGTTACGGCCGCTGTTGCCGATACACGAGCCCATGTGATTGTTGAGCCTGGTCACCAGAATGCAACGCTTGCATTTGCTGCAGGTTGCCGATGGAAACGACAGCACATTGGGAGGTCTTTGGTCCGGAGTGCCGTCTTCCTTCTTCTCCAGATCTTTCTTCTTCTTGCCTCGTCCGGGGCCGGGGGCAACCCAGCTCTGGCCGTAAATGTCGCAGCCGGCTTTATCTATGTAGGGGTGCTTTTTGCAGTAGATGACGGATGGGTCAGGTTTTCGGGCGCCTTTGCCGTCCGTCGGATGCAGGAGCCGGGGCAGTTGGCATTTGGGACACAGAATCTCCTGTGTTGTCTCGAGGGGGTTGCCTTTAAGTAACACTTTGCCGTCCTCGTACACGGCCGATTCGGTCTCGATTCGAATGTCGGGTCTCGAATCGGGCGTTGAACTATCTGAGGCGTCCGACGCCATCTTCTCGACTCTGATGGCAGCTGTGGCCGCTCTGGCCGCCTTTTCTTCGCGGTGCGTCTTCATGACCAGATCTGAAATGACGTTGAAGAGCATGTCGTCGAGTACCGAATGAGCCTTGAGAGCATCAAAAGTCAATAAAGGTCATTCATCATGATTCGATGAGCTCGCCATGCCAAGGGCGCCAGCAGGCATCAAGGAGCAGCAATTCGCGCAGAAGACAAATGTGGTTGAGCTGCTGAAGGGAGACAATCTGGTAGAACAAACGCCCAGCACATACGGGCGGCTGCAACCGGATGGCAGGTGAAGTCGTCCTCTTCTTTTTTTTTTTTGTGCATGGTGATTTGGACGAGACCAGACAATCGTCATGTCAAGCACAATCGGAGAATAGCGAATGGGACGAGACTCGATGGGGTATCAGACTCACCAGCTTGTCCATGCTGGTAGCATCATCGCGAGCGCAAATGACGCCGGCCCGCCCTGAAGTGGAATTCATCCTGGGCTGTGCCTCGCTGGGCTCGAAGCGCCGCGGATGGGGGTTGGGCGGGTGGCCAGTATGAGGAAGATGCGGCCAGGCGACGATTGAGCGCCGTGAGAATTCGAAGGGGAGAGGCTGAGA
This sequence comes from Aschersonia sp. MBC 735, assembly GCA_030783925.1. NCBI lineage: Eukaryota > Fungi > Ascomycota > Sordariomycetes > Hypocreales > Clavicipitaceae > Aschersonia > Aschersonia sp. MBC 735. The sequence continues at coordinate 7,476 of JARJRV010000551.1, read as the reverse complement.
ATCCCTGATTTGGATTTTTTGCTTTCTCTCTTGCTCCCCCAGGCGGCCCTGGCTGCCGTGTGTAACGGAGTCGTGTGATGGGTGATGGCCCGACTAGGCCCGAGTGACGGGGTTTGAATTATGGTGCTCAGTCAATCGGGAGAATTGTGACGGCGCTGAGTCGCTGGCCGGCCGCGCTGGCAGGGGACAGGATGATGCCGGCTCGGCGCTCCGTCTTTTGGGGGGGCTGCAGGCGTCCCTGGAGGGTCCCAGCCCCAGCCAGACCTCAGCTTCAGGCACTTGGGGGGCCTGATGTTGATACTGGCAATGACAAGACAATCGGAGACGAGCGGGTTCAGCGCCCGACGAGGGGTGGTTGAAGGGTTGATGTAAAAATGTGTTGACTGGCGGTCAGATGCGATCAGATGCGAGGTGCAACGGGAACGTCATCATCTTCGGCAGCCGACGAAGGCTCTCGGTAGATGGCAAGCCAGGCAGGCATCTTTTTAGTTGCCGGGGACACAGACCACATTCAAAGTTTCGGGAGTGTCTGCCTGGGATGAACGCATGTTTTATAAGGCTTCACTCATGCCCAATGAGCCCCTTTACCTTTCCCTTGTTTTTTCTTTCAAGAATAACTTTTATCATTTCTCGATTTTTTTGTCTTCTCTTTCATCCGCATGCAATGAAACTCGCACCGTTGGGGACAACAAGATGACCATGTTTGGGCCGAAGGGGGAAACGGGACCAACAGGGGGCGTCAGGCTGCTGCCGTCAGAAGCACGGCCAGCCGGAAGTAGAGCAGGTCACTGGGCAGATGCATCATCGCTTTCCAGCGCCGCATCTTCCTCCAGTGGACCCTGAGTTTTTACTGACTGACCCTCTCACGCACCCGCAATCGCACTTGGTAGCATCATTACTAGCTTGACGCGGGGCAATATTTAAGTAAGGTAGCCAGCGCTGTCATTACTGGTCCCCGAGGCATTTATTCCGCAGCTCCTGAGCTCTCCTCGCGGCCTCGTCCACCGTCGCGTCCACCATCTCAACTCGCTCAACTTGTGCAACAGCAGCATCGACTCACCTGCTTCGCTCGATTCCCACCCGTTCGAACCCCAGGGCAGGAAAGGAGGGGGAGGGAAAGCAGCCTCAAGCCCCTCCCCTTACTGAAGATGAGCGATCCCGTCATCATCAAATGGGTCCTGGATACACGGCCTCTATGGCCGCACGCCAAGGCGACCAAAGACTTGATGACCGAAGTAATTGACCCGATATTGATGTACTCCCAAGTCGCGCTCCCTGCTCATCACTGATTTTGGGCAAGAAACAAGGCATCCCGAGCACTGGCCCTCCTGACTGACGAGGAACGCATCTCCGTACTGCGATATCACTTCGTCAAGGACGCCAAGTTGGCCCTTGGGTCCGCCCTACTCAAACGTCACGCCATATCCTTATATTGCCGCGTCCATTGGTCGTCTGCCCAGTTCACTCGCGATGAGCGCACCAAGCCCATCTTTCGCCTCGCTGATGGGTCGCAGCCCCTGCTCTTCAACCTCTCTCACCAAGCTGGCCTCGTCATCTTCTTTGCTGTACACCGGCCCCCACCTGGTTTGTCCATCGGCGTGGACATTGTGTGCCCTTCTGAGCGACGAGTCCGGGATCATGAATACGTTACCAAGGACGGATGGCCGCGCTACGTTGATATGCATGATAGTGTGTTTTCTCCTGGTGAAGTGCAGAGATTAAAGACACTGCCCTTTCAGGAAGTGGACAAGAAGTTGTCCTACTTTTATGCCTTGTGGTGCTTGAGAGAAGCATATGTCAAGATGACGGGCGAGGCACTACTGGCAAAGTGGCTGACCGAGTTGGATCTGAGGTATCACGCCCCGCCCGGGGAGAGCGCGCCCGAAGACAGGCATCTTGAGATATGGTTCAGGGGAGCTCAGGTTGAGGACGTGGAGGTGAACATGGAATGGTACTTAGACGACTACATGTTGTGCACCGCCATCAAAGGAGCTGTCGGGCTCGAATTGAAAACGGGGGAGACGTGGAAGTTGCTGGACATAGATACTGTGTTGAATGCGGCAGTGAAGGCGAATGTGTAACAGCAGCCTGATGAGCATCCTCCAAAGAAAGGAGACAATGACGCATCGTGACAAGATAGACATATCGCAATGTCACTCTTCGCGACTCTGCCCTCGGAAGCTGCCTCAACTATGACATCGTAATGAACGCGCTCAAGACGTAATCAAGGCGTAATAAAGACTTACGGGGCATTCCATGCGTCTCTTCACTACGAGTTTTCTCTTTCAGAAGTTCTTCCTGAAGAAAGTGAGGAGAGTCTTATAGCCCCTTTCGTATTCCTCCTTGACGCGAGCCTTGCTGAGGTCAGATCGGGCCGCCATGAAACCATGAATCTGGTCGCCAAAAATTTCCACATGCTTTGGAACCTTAAGGGCATCTTCAAATTTCTTCACATCCTCAGCGGGCTCGTCACCAGATGCAAGCAGAGCCGTGGGAACCGTGATGCCATCAGCGTCGCTGGGATCGACCATGGCGGGATGGCAGGACGCGATAGCTCCGAACAGGCTACTGTTGGCCTTGGCGCAGAGCGTTGCGACTTTGCCGCCCCAGCAATACTGCAGTTCCGGGTTAGCGGTCGTTTTGAAAAGGTGAATTGTCGTCCGTCTTGTGACGGGTCTTACCCCCAGAATGGCCAATTTGCTCAGCGATGGATGCTTCTCCTTGGCTGCCTCGGCAAAGGCCGGAACTTTTGAAGCGACAGTCGGTGGAGAGTATTTGCCAAAAAATTGCCCCAACTTCTCTTTTTTCTCGTCATTGTCCGGTGGGTACCTTGATTCCATGATTCGTGAGCGGCTTTCTTGAGAAGATATTGGGCTTGGCCCACCCGAGCCATTCTCAGGTGAGGAGAGACTCGATCAGACTCACCAGGAGATGTCTGCTGGTTCGCCAGAGAACCAATCCGGAATAAAAACTCTGTAATTTTGCTCTGAGTCGCTGCTGGCGAGGATGTCGGCGCCCTGAAGGGTCTGATCGAAGAAGCCGAAAATGTCGAAAATGACTAGAATGCCCTTAGTTGCGTCAGGAGGGCCCGTAACATCTACATTCAACGTCCACATCAGCATGTTGTCCGAAGTGAACAGGTGACGCAGCTGAGATATCGGGGAACCGCGTCCGGCCTTACATGTCCTATAGCCACCAATGTTTTCATAGGTGCCCCGGGCTTCGTAGCCCTTGCTCACCACGGGAGGAATGTTGCAGCACGACTCGCTGTGGCCTCCAGTAGCGGGCATGGCCGACATGTTGGGCGATGGGTATCCGACGAAGGTATTGGGTAGGAGGCTGGAATGACTGGAAGACCGTAGGAGCTGGGATCAGGCAAGATTGTGTGGCTAAGGGAAGTTTGGGTCGCAAGTGGGAGCAGCCGAGACAGAAAGGCAGTCGGATGATTCTACGAGCCAAGCTTGTTTGCCTGGTGAAGGAAAGGTATCGCGAGGAGGTGGGGAAAGAGAGCTTTGGGCGAGCAAGCACCGGCGTCTTGAGCAGCACGAGGGCACTTTCCGCACCACACCATTTCGTACGGGGCACGGGAGAGGGGGTTCCGCTCATTGGCGCCACTTCGCTTTCGGGAACAAAGAGGGTCATCGCCATTAGGTCATAGATATAAAGCTAGGGCAGGCACAGAGAACAGAGGATCAGTAGTGCGAAACTTGACTAAAATGTCCCCGCCCTATTGAATAGAGGGGACAGGGCAAGTTTAGTTGTCTACCGCACGGTTTGCTTGCAGCTTGCCGCGATGGGATGGCAGGTGCATCTGCAAAAGGTGCCAGACAAGATGCCCAGTAGTTCAACTGGCTACAGTGGGTGTAAGCTTGACAGCTGGCGGGGGCGGGGCAGCTCGGTACCGAGACGCAAAGAGGGAGCTCTCGATGCTACCCACCGGGGGACACATGCTACGACTCTTCCGAAGCTCAGGTGCTGCGTCCCCGCCATGATGTCACCACCCACCCACTGCTGCAGCCCTCATGCATGCACGCTTAGTACTGAAGTGTCTTTGACGCAAGGATTGGAGCTTCAATGCCTGAATACAAAATACTTTAGTACTTTGTAAGGTACTCAAATGCCCTAGCCAACGTCGATATGAGCTCGTCGCCTTTTCGCACTGTCCCCAATCAATAGGCCAGCTCTGATCAGAAGCTAGGCGGACGTCAAAAGGAGAAGAAAAGAAAGAGAGCTCCGACACACAGAGGTTGTGGATTTCCATGCTTCGGTCAAGCGTCAGCCGCGTGTCCGGGCTTGTGGTCGGTGGGCTTATGAGCTCTAGTGGTGCACTTCACGCCTGCTTGCGCAGATCAAGGCCGACAAGCTTGCCTTGCATTTCGAGGCTGCTGTCAAGGTGTCAGCATTGACGCAAGTTCGACCAGTGGCCTTTCTTTTCGCAACACGAGCAAGCCGATGGTCTGAACCTTGTCAATTTTCTCATCAGCCGCCCCCTCTCGCCTATTTATCATTTTCCCCCAAATCGGATAGATCACCGTCGGAACTGAAGAAACGAGTCTGCTGGCATAAGCAGTGATCCGACTGCTGGGTTCCTGACTTGTCACGTAGCACAGAGGCTGTTACAAGTGTTCGGAATAACCCCTGTGTCGGGCGTGCCGGAAGAGAGCCTGCGAAGTGATCAAGTAGGTCGAAAGAGAGAATGAAGCGAGACAGCAAGGGGAAACGAACATTGCATTCCGCCAGATCGTCAGTGAACACTCTTTATATGTGACGCGTTCCGCGGCGAGACCCCTTCGTGAACCCATCAATTGTCAAAATCGAGGAACTCGAGGGCTGCGGCACGTTCGTGACAAATGTTCGCGTGCAACGCCTTTCATTGTCGGACCGAGAAGTTGCGGCACCATGAAGTAATTTAAGGAGGCTCAATTCGTCATTTAAACGGCTCGGATGCACCGGCTGCATGCACTCTGTAGATCATACGAGGGCATGCATCTGATAAGCATGTTGGTTTGTCCGCAGAAATTTCCCCCTTATTCTGCGAGCAAGACCACAGTGGGCTCGTCCTGGGGTCAAATTCAAATTTGGAATTCTTCACGCTGACTTGGGAAGATCAGGCCAGAGGAAAGGTGTACTGCGTAAGAGTCTAAGACCCCGAAGCACCAATCAGCTGACCGGGCAGGTCATCGCATATCAGTCAGGACCGTCATCCATACCCCGTACACCAAGACGTAATGTGATCAGTCATAAAGCCGATTTCGAGAGATCTATAGAGTATAACCAGCCCCGAACGGAGCAGGGCGAACAGGGAATGGCAAAGGAAACGGACGCGGTTCCCAAAAAGCAAAACCTCATGCTCTAGCTAAGGTCGTTCTTTTCCGCGCAATGTGACGCGTGGCACAACAGGAAAAGCCTTCCGTCCAAGCTCGGCACGGCTACGGCTAGCGAAATAGCATCACACACTTTGCAACCTCCTCTCCTGTACTCCGTAGGCTCGATAACGTTGGCACTGCTCCTTGGGCTCCGTGAGCACGCAGAGGCCGAGACAGCAAGGATGCAGCAATTAATAGGGCTGCCCCAAGCTAGGCGTATGCAAAGATGGGACAGTAAATACGGCGTAATCTTTCTCGTCCCCGGCTACTCTGGGCTGCGCCCAACGCGCATTTGAGTAAAATTCTCATCGTGCTTTGTGCGTGTACCGAATAGCCGGGTCCACGTAACACCTTTGCGCGCAGGTCGCACAAGCATCCGCATGAGACCATGTATGCATTTTAAGTCGCCATGTAAAATTAGCTGTTAGGTGACGACACTGCCTGTCTCGGGTTCCAGTGCGACACGGGGATGCTTCGATCTGGAGAGCGATCCATTCCCCTGCATACCAAGTGGAAGGGAGCCGGTTCTATTGGATATGACTGTCAAGCAGACGGTGGCTTCTGATGAAACCGTCCTCAGGCAGTCATGTGAATGTTTTCCGTTACGATGCCGCAAAACGTGTCCGGCATTTGTAGAACGATACTTTCATGCTGTCGGAGTAATGCGTCACTGTTTGGCAATTGATACTTGGCATAACACACAGTCTCAACTGAGCAAGCAATCCAACCTCGTAGCAGAAGAATGGAAGCATAAGTGAACTGAAAAAAGCATACAATTTACCAGGCCGCCCAAATCAATATTGCCAGTCCCTCCATGACCCATCGGCCGATGGGCGTGAAGAACTCGATTGTAACACATCTTCCTCCGCTCACAAACCGAATACTTTGCGGCTCGAGATATCGTCATCCCTAAAACAATCAATACGCGTAAAGAAATGCGCGAGAGCGTTTTCCTCAACTCTGCTCAAGCTCGAGAAAAAATCCGTGAATCGATGGCCCGTTGCTCTCCGCTCGTCAGTACCTCGCAGCTTACTGACTGAGAGGCCGCTGTGGCCAATGAACATGTTCTGGAATCACATCAGTCAGTTTGCTTTGACGCAATGGTCTCGTCCTCCTTGACAAATAGAAATCGGCTCTTCCTCTTCTAGGCAGATTCTATCAGGATTTGACCGGCCGCGTAGAACAGGTGAATAAGGAACCAAAGGATGGCGACACGCTTCTAAGAACGGGCCAAGAGATGTCCACAAGACGCATCGATTCCACGCAAACAAAGGCCAACAATATCATTACCAACTTACTTTATTCAATGTGCATCACAAGGAGTACCACAATAGCCGCAGTATCTGCCGGGGATGACCCAGACCTCCTTCCCTGCCTGCGCGCATGTTGGACACATAGTGCCGGGCGCCTGCAATTCTTGACTGATTAGGCGACTCTATGTCAAGAAGATGTCACAGCTCTGCTTGGCACATACCTGGCCTAGATCTGTCATTTCGTCATCTTTCTTGGTGGGTTCGACGAATGTGCCAAGACTAAGTCGGGAAACACCAACAAACTCAATAAGAGAGGCCGGTCGGGCGTTGCGGGCAGATTTGTACAGAGCCATGTTTGTGGAGGAGTGCACGAAATTATAATATATAATTGGATATTGGATTGGGGAGAGAATCGTAAGATCTTGCTACTCAGAGCGCGAGTGTCTGACCGGCAGTCGAAGTGATGATATGCGTTGAACTTGGCAAGATCGATGGGATAATTCTAGAGAAGAGACGAGGGGACCATGGTTATTTATGCTGTTCAAAGTAACAGTCACAAAGCAGGAAAGAGGTCTACAAATTGTCAAGGAGTACTCCGTATCGTGTGAGAGTATGAAGGGGTTGTAGGAGCGATCGGCAAAAGAAACGGACTGAAAAGGGTAATGCAGATCCGAGACTAAGATAAGCCTGGAAGTGCCACTGATCCATTTGGAGACAGTGATCGTGGCATTACGGTGATAAACCAACGCAAAAGATCCTTGAATGTCTTTGGATTATTAGTATTATTTTTTTTAAAAAAAGAGACAAGTCATATATTTGGCGCTCAGAGTTGGCTACATTGGGGGCAGGGCAAGGGG
>JARJRV010000550.1:0-28082 GCA_030783925.1 Aschersonia sp. MBC 735 | reverse complement strand
CCCCTAATGTGGCGATGGACATAGTCGCTGACACGGCAGGAATGCGAAAGCTGTGAGACTTGCGAGGAGCTGTTCACTGTAAGTATGGGTCACACTATTCTGACAAAATGCAGCCATTCGCCTCTATGACTATACTGTGCATGTGTCTGTCAACTGACCAGTTCACAAGCCGTTGAATCCTTCTACGTACATGGGCCTCAATGGTGTCGAGGTCATCTTGAACTCGAGCGCCTCTCATGCTGAGCTGCGTAAACTAAATACCAGGCTCGAATTGATACAGAATTGCACTCGAAAGCTCGGCGGATTGTATGTTTACGCGAATGCCAATGGCGTTGGTAAGATGCTGCTCGCATGTATACTTGAGGACTTGCGCCGCCACAGCGACTGACCTAATGGCAGATGGGGAGGCTCGCATGATGTTTGATGGATCTTCCATGGTGCTTTGCAACGGCCAGGTCCTTGCACAATCGTCACAATTCTCCCTAGTACGTATTTCCTCCCTGGCTCAGCGTGGTCGCTCGAGATTTGCTGTCTTACACACTGCTTTTCAGAAAAATGTTGAAGTCATAACGGCGACGATTGATCTGGAAAGAGTCCGGAGCCACAGGAGCAGCATTTCACGAAACGTTCAGGCCGCCGCGCAGCCTGACTATCCCCGCGTCGAATGCGACTTGTATCTGGCTCGTTCTATCGAAGACCTCCTCCCGTCCAGCGTGGCGCCATCACGACCCATCTCTCTCAAGATTGCTGATCCAATGAAGGAGATCTACATGGCTGAAGCGGTCTACTTGTGGCAATACCTGACGCGGTCCGGCGCCGGAGGCTTCTTCATCGCTTTGTCCGGCGGATTAGACAGCGCCACCGTGGCATTGTTCGTGTACGGCATGGCAAACGTCGTTTTAAACGCTATTCACGAGGACCCGCGCGTGCTCAGCGATTTGCAGCGCATTACGGGCGACGATTTTGTGCCAAAATTGCCAGAGGATATTGTGTCGAGGCTTTTGCATACTTGTTACATGGGAACTGTAAACAGCGGCGAGCATACCCGTTCACGAGCTGAACGACTTGGTACGGGCAAAGTCACTGGTTCTATCTATTCTTTTGTTCAGCTGAGGCGACGTCACTAATGATTGAGGTTCAGCTGAGCGCATTGGAGCATTCCACTCGGACGTCAAGATCGACGAAACCGTCACTGCCCACGAGAATATTGTCAAGCAGGCGTTGAATTTCGAGCCCAGATTCCAAGTCCAAGGCGGATCCGTAGCAGTAAGCATCTTCTAACTTCCGCACAAAATGAAACATGGGAAAAGAATTCTGACGAGGCTAGGAAAATCTGGCCAAGCAAAACATACAGGCTCGCAATCGCATGATTGTTGCCTACGAGGTACATCTCTGAATCAGCTAGGACTTGGGGAGCGCACTGACTAACGCTTTGCTTTTCTAGCTCGCCCAACTGAGCACAACTGCAAGGAAGCTCCCCCGTGCAGGCGCCAGTCTCCTCGTGGTATGTCGCGCCCCGGCGCTGTAGGTGAACGTAGCCACTGATCAACATTCAAGCTGTCTTCCAATAATGTTGACGAAGCTCTAAGAGGGTACGTCAGTCGACGTGTGCTCAGATATTTGCTCACAAGATCCTGACTGACGAGGACAGGTACCTAACCAAATATGACTGCTCGTCTGGGGATATTGCTCCGCTTGTACGTAGAATTTCCGCCTTGTGACTTGTTTATTACCAATTGACTATTTCGTAGGGAAGCATTTCAAAGTCAGATGCCAAAGCCTTCCTCGCCTGGTCCAGGAATACATGGAACATGCCCATCATCACGGTAGGCACCGACATCAGAACCCGGCACCGCGTACGTACTAAACAGGGGCATAGGAGTTCTTGGAGGCCGGTCCCAGCGCCGAGCTTCTACCACTTTCGGCGGGCGAGCAGCTCGACGAGGCTGACACCGAAATGGGCATGTCGTACGACGAGCTCAGCACCTTCGGCATTCTTCGCAAGGTACGACGACCCTTTCTTTGTTCGTCGCGTAACTCTGACTCCCCACTGATGACGAGTATAGGTTGAGAAATTTGGTCCCTGGTCCTGCTATGTACACCTATTGGCAGAGTGGAAACATCGCCATGGACCGCGTGAAATTGCCGCCAAAGTGATACGTTTCTTCCGCTTTCATGTGGGTCATCCGCAGTCACTCGCTCTCTCGTTCCAGGACTGACGTTCTCAACTAGACGATCAATCGGCATAAAAGCACCGTGTTGACGCCCAGCGTGCACCTCAGCGCCTATGTAAGTCGCCGCTATGAGCCTGCAGCGCAGAGCACTGCTGACCTGACCGGGTCAGAATCCGGATGATAACCGGCACGACCTCAGGCCCTTCTTATACGTGGTCAGCTGGCCGTGGCAATTTGAAAAGATCCAGAAGCATGCCGACGAGGCTGAGGCTCTGGCACCGTGAAGGGGAACTGGGTGTCGCGATATGTGGCGTTAGGCGGCTTATCTGGCTGCGGTCCCTGACACTTTTGGATAAGGTACCCAGTTCTTTCGCTAGAGCCCTGCTTCGTGTTGCGCAGAAGCCATCTGCCTCGGAATTCGCTGCTTGAGCTGCATCAAGTGTTCCAGCGCGCAACTCGACACCTTTTGTAGACCACGAGAACGTCTTCAATAAAGAAGAGGGCATGACAAGACAGATCACAAAACTGCTGAGTACGGCTCATCACCAAATTTTGGGTATCTAAGTATGACACATTGCTGTAGATTCTATAAGAGGTGCGCCACGCGAAGAACAGCACGCCGTTGACGTATTGTATGCCACGTATTGAAGAACACTTGAGCCAACACGAGCACGCTACGTTCAGCCTGGGCAACAGCATAGCGTCTTTTCCTGCGAGTGTGGTTCAGCATGTGCTGCATCGATCCTACAATAGATGTTCATCACCTATCAATTCGCGACAAAGACAACTAGTCTCAGCGCACTCCAACAAGACTTTGTTTTGCAATACCTCCTCCATCAGCCAGCGAGGGGCAGGATGTTAAACGACACATGGATGTAATACTTGAGGCCTCCACACCACTTGAGTGCGCGCGAGGGAGGCCGAGAGATGTTCGTGCTTGAGAAACTTGACGTGCAACTAAGCCAGGTGATCGATACGGTAACCCTGGCACAGGTCAGCGGCGCGTCGGCGTCACAAATGCTCGCCAGATGCGCTATGCGGGCAGTTTTGGATCCCTTTCGCCAATCTTTATCTTCGCTGGGAATGATGCGCAATTGAGATTTAGAGTGCTGCTGATGCTGGCTGTCGGGTGCAGGTCAGCACGAGGCTGAGCTTCCAGACTGCGTAGATGCTGCGCGAGAGGTTGCCAAGGCCCCCCAGACCACTGACCAAGGCAAAGAGGCAAGGGGGAAAGGATACGGACATCCCAGGCTTCGCAAGAAGTGACAAGGAGTGGGGGGATGGCTGTCTCTCTGCTGCCGTTGTCGTCGATGAGGCGAGAAGGGCTGCGAACGCTGGTCAACCATCAACGAAACGGACGGTGTGCCATCCCAGGTATGCGATTCAACGGGACGTTTGGGTCAGCAGCGAGGTGCATCGCACAATGCCAGAGTAGCTGCCGTCGGCCACCAGACATTCGTCGCAGAGCGGTCATTGCACAGGTCAGATCAGGAAATCCTGAAAGGTCCAGCGGCGCACTTCGTGGGTTCTGCAGATCCGCCTGCAGCGTACAGAGATTCTCACGGGGCTTGCTCCATATGGAACAACTGCCCGTTTCTCGATCCTACAAGAGGTCATCCCAAAGGAAGTGTTTCATACTTTACGGAGTATTCCGTTTATTCTACGGAGTATAGGGCCCTCTGCAGACACTTGGGAGGATGCTGTGTCAAGCTGATCGGGACCAACGCAGCACTCGCACTGAAGGCCAGAGCTGACGTCATCCATGTTGGCTGGCACAACATCCTCCCCGGACGAAGTCCCCATCCCTGGCCGCGGCGCCGCTCGGTAATCCCAAGGGTGGAGTCATATGACCAGAAACTGCTCCGTGCAGGGTAAAATTGATTTATTGCATCGACTGCAGTACTGACACCCATTGCCAACAAACAATGATTGGACTGAACCCGGCATCTGACAGTGGCCGCTTCAGGTTCTGCTGGACGGCTGCAGCTGTTAGCGTTCGGCGTGGCAGGTGTGGGAACGGCACTTCTGAAAGAGACGCTGCGCTGGCATGTACAGTGCGCCATAATCGGGTCGTCGGTTTGGCTCGTTCGGTTCGCCACTCGACCTCTCGCAATCTGCAAAGCCTTATTACCTCGTTCCCGTCCCCACGAACCCGGAATTTGCGGATGCTGGGCCGTCTGCCTCGATTTGTAAGCCCGCAGAGAACTGTCGCGGTCCGGCGCATTGTCCGGCGCATTGAGCACCATGTGCGGAGCATTGTGTGTCTTCTGTGCAGTAGGGAGATATCAGGCGAGAGGATACATGCACCTGTGACGGGACAAATCATACTGCGGACCGAGCGACAGTCTCTCCCATCTTGTTGGGACAGAATTGTTTTGCGAGGAGAAACATCGTTATCGCAAATCCCTGGATTGTACTCCGTACGGAGGACGGACTAATTGCGATGAAAGACCATAGTCCTGGATTGGTATGCTTGTGGAAACCCTTTCTCCCCCCTTCTGCTCACAGCCACAAATGCACGAGACAGCGGTCCACGCCCGCAAGACAAGAGTGACGAGACATTGCACCGCACCATTTCCCGGGGTGGATCGGACTGCTAGCTTGTCAGCGGAAAAGGCGTGATTGGCCGAATTGGAGGCGAGTGCCGTTTGGGACGTTCTCAGCGGTCGTATGCAAATGTTTCCGCACCGTGCGAACCGACCGACCTGGGTCTCTTTTTCTCGGCACCGAGGGTAGGTGCCCGGTTATCTGGGAGCTTTTCGTCCATTCTCATTGCAACCATGGTGCACGCTCTCAGGACATGACACGGTTGTGATGTTGCATGAAGCATTGATTGCCTGTCTTGTTGCGCGACTGCCAAAGATCACTAATGGAAAAGGCATTCATTTATGCTTGCTCGACTAAAAATAAAGGCGCGCAAGCACACACAAGCAAGCGGGCCTTCCTGCGAATCGACTTGTTCTGTGAAATCCATTCAGGTGCACCGGGGGGGGGGGGGGGGGGGTAAGGGAGTCCGGAATAATGGGTCCGCAAAACGGACTGCGCTGCCCACGTCTAGTGCAAAACGTTCAGGTATTCATCGAGTCGTCACCGTTTCGTCTTTCGATTCAGGAGCACATCGACCGATGCTCATCAGGACTTGCTTGGCGTGCTTTCTCGGGGCCCCGCACAGTGCCTGCAAGCATTCACGCTACGCGATTTCCATTTTGTAAGCTCATTCGGACGGCAGGGTTTATTATGTCTAGTTCCTGCCTCGCCTCCACCCATCCTGGATGCACGCTCGATCCAATGCTGTTCGGGCTTACCACGTATGGAATGTACTGTTCTGCACAGTGAACGAATGTCCTTTCCCGGCCCCCCCAGCTGGGGCGCCGCCATTCGGTTTTTTTTCTGCGCCTTCTTTCTTCGCGTGCTTCTTCGACAACGTCATCTCTGACGTCTTTTCCTCTCCAAACCCGAGCCAGAGCACCTTCACGATTCCCGTCAGCTCGCCGCAATACCACAGTGCCACTTGTCTTTGGTTGCAGCAAAGCAGCCAGCAAGCCACACACTTGTCAGTCGTGTGCACCTGATTTCCCGTCAAGAGTGCTTCACGCAAGCACCGGCGCCAAACGTTTTTTTTTTCTCCTGTCGCCTTGGTGGCTGCAGTTGCACAGGTGCTGCCCGGCGTCCGGTGCAGCACGCGCAAACCCTGGGCCAGGTCAGCGAACGACCCTTGGGCTGCCGTCGCCGCCGCCATCACAAACGCCGCACTATCAAGGCACTGCTCTCCACAAGATAGGCGACTCTGGCATCTTATCAGCATTCGCTCCTTGTCTCTTTTCCTCTTTACTTTTCCTTTGCCTGCTCCGTTGCGTGGTGGTTCCCGCTCGACGTTGGACCCCACCCTCATAGAAACCCAATTTTTTTGCCACACCCCATATTAAAGTACACTACATCATTGTGTCATCATGGGGACTTCTCCTACCGCCGAAACGAAGTCCCCCAAAGTGCCCAGCAAAACAACATCGCGGCAGGGTGAGTCAATTCTCTTTCTTGAGCCTCGCTGTATATTCTTTCCGATTTTGGCAATTCCGCAGTTGTGTCTCGCCCTGGTTGCCTTCTCTTGTCGTGACCCAGGCTCTTCCTCGGTTGATCCCCCTCTCTTTCTCTTGGTGTCGTCATCGACAACCTCTACCCCATCCTGCCTTTAGGGTTTTGTGTTGCGGCTCGAAAGCCTCAGTCTGAGCACCAATTCGAATCGTCGCCTGCTGACTGTGGCTCGTCTCTGGAGCAGAATCATCTTCAGAGGGCCAGGCCGAACCAGCTGGAAAATCTGACAGCACGACCCATGCGGAATCCACGAAGCCTTTTGCGCCGCCGCCTCGACCTGGTCAACAACAACCAGGAAATAACACACCAGATTTCTTCGCTGGCCAGGTCGGCGGATCTCTCAGTCTGGAGCCCAATCCTTTCGAGCAGTCTTTCGGGGGCGGAGGCGGTCCCGAGACTCCAGGAGGAACTAAGTTACCTTCTGTCGCCGCCTTGACCTCGCCTTCTTCGCTTCTTTCCGGGGGCAACTCCACGCCCTTTAATTGGGGTGCTGGCTCGCTGCGAACCGGCCCGTTGAGTCCCGCGATGCTGTCGGGACCTGCCAACGATTACTTCAGCGACACACATCATCTCAGGGGCGGCTTCCCAACTCCAAACGAGTCGTCACTGCGATCAGGTCTTACACCGGGTGGTAGTGGCTCCATGTTCCCAGCCCCAAGTCCGAATTCTCAGGCCCTATTTGCGCAACTTGCCAGCGGTGGCGCTACTCCCGGCACCATCGACTTCCATCGAACAGCAATGAATGCTGCTGCAGCTAAACGCGAACAAAGCTCTGCGGGGCAATCATCACAGTCTCAGCCTCAAACTCAGCAACAGACGCAACAGACGCAGCAGACGCAGAATTCCTCAGCGACGCAGCCTTCGGAAAATCGCAACGCGACTGTCAAAACCGAGCCGAAGTCGTCTTCTGGACCATTCGACCCGCACGATAACGACGCTGCAAATGGTCTATTTATGCTCGCCCAAGGCGCACAAAGTCGTAACGGTACAGAGGCGCCAAGGCAAATTGGCACAACTGGCGTCCCGAGTCACGGCCATCCGGCTCCTGCGACAACTCAAAAACCTCACACTTCGCCACAGATGCCAAGTCGCCGGAATGGGTCCAGGGGAGACAGTGAAGGCACAAATGCCTCAAATGACAGTGAGCACACGAAGCCCGCCACCACCAAGGGCAAACCCAAGAAGGCTTCGGCCCACATGACTGGGAGAAGGAAAGCTGAAGACGTCAACATAAAAGGACCGCCTCCTAAGAAGAGCAGAGGCAGCATCGGGTCTATAAGCAATATGAACATGCTCGAAGAGTCGGATGATGACGACATGGAACTGGGCGAAGATGGCCAATCCAAGATCAAAATGACGGATGAAGAGAAGCGAAAGAATTTTCTTGAGAGAAATCGGTATGTCCAACTTCGATGGCCTTTGTTCCTACATTCAACATGCCTCGTTAGACTCATGCGCTGACCCTCTCACTTGATAGTGTTGCCGCACTCAAATGTCGACAGCGGAAGAAACAATGGCTTGCCAATTTACAGAACAAAGTCGAGATGTACAGCAGCGAGAATGATGCCCTCACGTCCCAGATCACACAACTGCGGGAGGAAGTGGTTAACCTCAAGACACTCCTCTTGGCACACAAAGATTGCCCCGTCACCCAACAGCAGGGTCTGCACGGAGCGTACATGAATCAGGTTGTTGAGCCTTACACTGCCCAAATGAATCCGTACGGCATGGCAGGTCCCATGTCCAACCAACAGGTCATGGCAGGGCAAGTGGTTGAGCGTCGTTTCTCATAGAGTGAGGACCAAGATGCTCCTAGGGAGCCCTCGACATGGGGTGACGACGAAATCTCGACGAGACCGGACCAATCTCTACAAGATCGGATTCATGACGCTTACCATTGAACTTCCCCCCAAAAAATCAATTTGCCGAGAGAGTTTTGCAAAGGGCGGCTAGTCGAACAGACTAGGCAGGATATACGATCATGGGCGTTCAATATGTCTCGTCGACTTTGAAAAAGGTCTGTACAACAATCTATAAAGAGCGACATGATCTTCGGCATTTGATGTACGACTTTCTGGCAGAGCGATTGTGGCTACAAAGCGTATTTCCTGCTACTTCATGGCAAGACAGCGATGTGCTTTGTCGCAATTCGTATTTCTATTTTGAATCCCTTATTCATTCTGTACAAATTTTTTACCCCCTCTCAGCACGAAGTGAACACCAAGAGTGAACACCAAGAGAATGGTGGCAGGCGGTCCCAAGACTTCAAACTTTTGGCGTTCGGAATCATCGACGGTGTTGTACTAGGTGCTTGAAGGGTCAACACAGCATATTGACGATAGCTCAGAATAAGAAGACAAAAACAAAGATCCAAAATAAAGATCTACAAATTGAATTACTGGAGAGAGCGATTTGTCTAGTTAAATCGTCAAAATACTGATTGATGTTGACGGCAACGATTTGTCCGTCTGCGAGCGACACTCGGCGGCCCACCCACTCATGTATTCTCAGCCAATTGCTATTATGAACCGCACCTCGCCCACATGCCACAGTGGGCTCGGGGTCTGCGATACCCGAAAAAGGTCTAGCGTCCCTGCAGACCATTACTGACGTTTGGGTAAACAAGAAGACGGCCGGTTTGCTTCGAAACAGATTATTCCACGCGCCCGGCCCTATTCTTCATTGACGACGACTATTTCAGGACCATCTCGTACCGTGTTGCGTGCTTAATTGATGCTGGATGGCTTTGAATTATCTGGGTCGACGGCTACGCTAAAGGCGACAAGCAAGACGCGGCGGACAGCTGGTAAGAACTCTATGAACTCCCGCCACGCGAGACCCGCGCGCGGGTGGCTTCAATACCATCACCACCCACCACCCATCACCCCCCTCCAGCACAACCGCGACCCGACGCTGCGACAACTCCTCAATGTTCGTGGTTCACAGCTCATCCTGCATGTCACAGATTTACGCGCCCGCCAAGTTGCGAGTAGCCATCCATGACGACGCTTGTGGTGACTCAAACGGCGCGAGAACATCTTAGCATGAGCAATAATCGACAGCGACGCACAAGTAAGCGTCTGGCCGGTAGGTCTTACCCTTTCCTGTGCGGAGCGCCATGTTGAGGCAATTGTCTGGGGCCCGCGCCGTCAGATCACTGGACCGCCGACTGACGGGTTCATGAGCTTTAGCCGCCGCCGAGTTTGAACGAGATGATGATTTCCAGTTTGTCCGAAAGTCGAAAAGGACGAAGCCGGTCAAACAATGGGAACCCTCGCCGACGCCGCGACGGTCGACAACGTCAGAGCAGATTGCGCTGCCAATGAGCGATACCCCAATCATAAACCGCAACAAGGAATGGCGCAAAAAGGGAGGAAAGTCGAATCGACGGAGCAGTTTAGGATCGCGAGGTCGAAGAGCGAGCTCTCTGATCGATCATGGCCAAACGGCAACGCCGCACGAAGATGTAGATTCGACCGAGTTCTACAAACACATCGCGGCGGAAGGCTTGCCCGAGCCAAGGAGGATGAAGCAACTGCTCATGTGGTGCGGCGAGCGTGCATTACCGGCAAAGCCTCCCCTTGGCACACCCGATTCGGGTGTCATTCTAGGTGGTATGCTCGACTTGAAGGCGCTTTGATGTCGTCGGAAGCAGAAGTGTTGACGTGGGAAAATAGCACGCGCAATTCAAGACCAAATACTCAAGGGCTTCGCGCAGCGATCGGAGTTCTCGGACTGGTTCAGCCGGAACGATGATGCGGCGGAAGAGGTCATTCTAAAGCCGAACCCGCAGAACATCGAGCTTGATCAGAGAGTGAGCAAACTAGAAGCCAACATAAAAAGGTAAGGACCCGAGGCCACCAACTTCACGCCCCAAAGCCCCTCTTCTCCTCGCAAAGGCCCAAAACGAACAAACAGAGTGTCGCTCTTCACTAATCGAGTCACTCATGGACCCGCAGGCTAGAAGAAGAGAAACAGTCATGGCTTGCGATACAACGACCACCAACTGACATACAGCCGCTACCTCTAGAGCCCGAGTCTCTGTCGCAGCTGGATCTACCACAAATAGATCTACTGGAGCCAGAAGAGGGCAACATACGGACCTACCTTGCCGAGGAACTAGTACCGTATTCCACACTCCGGAAGCAGACGGAAGATCGAATACGCACGATACAGGCGTCCCTTGAATTCGAGGTGGACCAGCTCTCCAACAACGTGCACAAGCTGCAACAACGCGTCGAGGGAGCAGGGCGACAGGCAGACGCCGCACTGAAGCTGAGCGCACGGGGGCTCAAAGACCGCGAGCAGCGCGAGAAGACCAGCGCGGGCACGAGGAATCTGCCCGTCATGGAGGTGCTGAGGGGCTTGAGTGGCATACTGCCCGAGTCGTAACTCGACAAAAGCACCCTCGGTTTTTCTTTGATTCTTTCTCTTGGGACGGTATGACTGAGCGGGCGTTTGGCGTGTTTAAAGTGCACACGTGCATGGCGTTGGCATGTCAGGATGGGGCGAAGGAAGGGGAGGGGCATTTGGCTAGGTTTACGTCCGTAAATGAGCTCGTACATATTATGCATATATCATCACGTCTTCATGCTTTTGGTTTGATGCCCCTACATCAAGTGATCATGCAAGGGCGAAGAACCGTGTGAGCGTGGTGTTTGGCTGATGGGTGGTGATCAACTGATTGTGTTGTCGGAGAGAGTGTAGGATACTGAGAATGCTGGCTTACGCAGTGCATGTCGCATGTGCTACAGAGCTCGATCCCACGGTACTTCATGCAATGTACTTTTCTCAGATGACTCAAGGTACACTCTTCACCCGACGCACGATGGCGGCGGGGTGAAGAGCGTAATGAATGCCTGGCACAGCTCTGATTTGCAGTCTCAAGTTTTGTATCATATCGGCAGCCGCCGTCATCCCTCTCGTTTCCTGCCCGCCCGCCTCTGTTCTACCAAGAAAATTGAAGGAAAGAAAAGGCAACAAACAAGCCGTACCATCAATGCTTCCCCAACATCCGTTCCAGTTTTACTTTTTCTTCCATGTCCTCCCAGGCCAGCAAGACACGCCGTATCATCTGATCTGATCTCATGTGGTGGATGATGAAGAGGAGAAAGAATCGCAAAGCACACCCTTTTCAAATGAGGTGCTTCGAGCGGAAGTACGCGCGCAAATACATGATCTGCCAGGCCCACAGACCGATGAGAATCCAGGTAGTCGTGACGCCGAACCACTTGACGCGCGTGTTGGTGCTCTCGTTGGTGTCGCGGAGCTTCTGCTCCCGATGGCGCAGGTACTCCATCTCGTTGACAATCTCTTCCGTCAGTTCCTCGATGCGGCGCAGCTCGGCCTCGACGGGCTTGAGCTTCTCCGTGGCCTGGATGGCACTCCAGTCCTTGGCGTCGGCACCGATGTCGATGTCGAGCTCGATGAGGCGAGAGGCCGGGTTAGGTCTTTGTGCTGTTGTGAATCACCGCGTCAGTCAAGTCCCAGGCCCGTGATGCTCTTTGATTGCTGGCACGTACATCCCGTCACAAGGTTCTCGAAGCAGACGTCAAAGGCGGCATCGGCGTGCGACTGGAACGTCACCCTCGACTCGCCGATGATGTCTCTCGGTCGGCCGTACTCGTTGCCCAGCGCATCGCGGACCTAAACGCCGTGTCAGTCTGCTATGTCCTCCCATGGCGCGGCGCCATGTCGTCCTCCGATACGGTGAATGGAATTCGGAGGTCAACGCACGTGCATGTTGATGACCATGCCATCGCCTCTGTATCCGTCCACGGTGGCAGTCACGACCACCAACGTCTCTTGGCTAACAAAGTTTCGAATACACCTTTCCTTTCTCGCGTTTTCGCCGCCCGAGTGGGCAATGAGGTCGAATTTGAGGGCATTGGCAGCACTGACGAGCAGCAACAGGCCGCAGACCCTCTGGAGCGTAGAGTGCATAGCGTCGCCTGCAAAATGAAGCAGACTCCGATGTCCTGGAGATGTGGTCAACAAATGAGGAATGGACAGTCGTCACCGGCAGTAGCTCTGCATACTACTTGCTCCTTGGCGTCCGAGTTGGCAAGCTGTCGCTTTTCAGACGCGAGCCAGATAGGAGGGGACCAGAAATTGACCAATCAAAGCTGTTAACCAGGGGGGGGGACAAGGCTGGCTTGGGATAAGTCACGTGCGAAGCTCCGGTTCACAAGTTCTCCAAGATCGCGCCAAGTATTATCCAAAAAGCGTCGCACCGAAACTTCATGTCTGCTTGATATTTTTGCAAAGCTGCCACTCAGGCCTCTTTACCGAAAATGCCCAAGTGTGAGTCGCATGTCTCTTTCACACTGGCCTCAGCGTGTAATTTCCAACAAGTACTAACCTTGAAAAATTAGTCTTTTGTAAGCTCGCCGCCTTCACATCACCTCTAGCGATCTCGAGACTCACTCCAAGCATCAGGTGACTACTGTGATGTTTACCTCACACACGACTCGATGAGCGTGCGCAAAGCTCACAACAGCGGCAAAAACCATCTGCGCAATGTAGTCGACTACTACCAACGTGAGTCCTCACGCTCCCCCCACCATCAAGCAACATCCCCTTCTCACCACATCTTGACGGTCCAGAAATCGGCCACGAAAAGGCCCAGTCCGTCATCGACTCCATCACATCCTCATACGCCGCCGAGGGCCAAGCACACGCGAACCCCATGCTGCCGCACAACCAACCCGGCAACTCCTTCCCCCCGCCGTTTCCATTCGCAGGTAAGGCTCTCTCTCCATCGCTTTGCTTCTCCGCAGAACCCGCACTGATGAAGCGCGCAAACGTGGCAGGCGGCCCTCCTCCGTTTCCAGGCATGCCTGGTGCTCCTCCGGGACAGTTCCCTCACGGCCTTCCTCCCCCTCCCGGTGGCGGCCGCGGCGTCCCCGGCATGCCACCGCCCTTTCCTCCTGGTCCGAATGGCCTACCGCCGATGCCTCCCCCTGGCGGCTTGCCTTTCCCTCCGCCGCCAGGGGGGATGCCGTTTCCCCCGCCGGGCCCGAATGGTGCGCCTCCGTTTCCTGGTATGCCGGGAATGCCTCCGCTGCCGGGACAAGGGTTCCCTCCTGGGTTTCCCCCCGGTGCGGGGGGTCCTCCCGGCGCACCTGGACATGACAGGAGATGAACCGTGTCTGATAGCTTGCATTTGGGTGGTTTGCACGGCGTTACGGTTTGGCAGGATAATAAAAAAGGCTTGTCACACGATCCTAGGTCGGTGTGGGTAGAGCAGCTACGTCCTTTGGCCAAGAGTCTAGCCACTTTCCATGCGGCGTTTTGGGTCAACCCATCGAGTACTTGGCACGTCATGCCATGGTTCCCGGACTGGTATTCGCTGGTTTATCGATAGCACATAGTATGGCGATTATTAGCTCGATTAGCCAGTTACATTACATATTGCCCATGGTCAGAAGTCGCCAACGTCAAATCCTTCAAGGTCCATGTCATCTTCCTTTCTCCAGCTCGCAGAGGGGCCGAGGAGCGAACATGAAGTCAAGAGCTCACAGAATCGCCCTCACCGCACCAATCAAGAAAACACAACATGTGTAATGTAATAAGTACCATTATTTCATTTCGCGGCCCTTCTCTCTGTGCACACCAAGAAAAACACCCGCCAAGAAAATTTCATTAACCTCAGATCGTCGATTACATTCAGCGTCCCTTCTTCTGATCATTAGCATTGCCGTCATCGTAAAACATCACATCATATTTTGTCATGTTCGTTATGTCGCGAGACACTTGCAATCGTGATATCTCGTCAAAGTGCTGGGTGCAAAAGCTGCTCTTCTCTCCAACCCCTGGAGCTTCATCCCAGACGTTGCCGTCATCTGCAGACTTTCATCTGTGAGACGAATCTCCTCTCTGTCCATGTCTCTGGGACCTTTTTCGGATCACCTCATCAACACCATCGCGGACCTCGCGCGGTCCACTGATCATCTGTCGCAGCTCCCGCGTCCGTTTCTCTCGTTTTCTTTCGCTCCACATACGTGTCAGACTGGGAAGCCTTTCCAAAGGCCCGCTGAGCGACAACGTTCGACGCAGTTTCTTGGAGCTTCGTCCATCTCGCAGATCACGCTCGGGCCAAAATTTCCTCTGGGAGTCTCTTGCCGATGCCGGCCGTTGCTCGAAGTGACCCCCCAGACTCGGCCGTAGTGAGTCTGAACTGCTTCGTCGCCGCATTACTCTCAAATTCCCACTAGGTGTCCGTCGTATCGTACGGCGTTCAGGCCCATAAGCATCACTCATTCGATGGTCATTCTCAGTGCGAGCGGGCAGAATGGCAAAAGTCTTCTTCACCCTAGAGCTGAGGCTTCGCTTTAGCGCTTGTGGCCGATTGTCCACAAGGGGATATTTATTGAAGGCACCATACGCTCCGCTGGTCGGGCAATCTGGACAGTCGCAACCGTCGCCGTCTTCCTCGTACCACTGCGGCCGCCAATGAGGATGCAGTTTGCCGACATCCGCGGGCGTGCCTTCTGTTTCTGCACATGTAAATTGCAGCTCGGCGCCCAGCAGTCGAGCTTTGCCAACCTCAGCCGGCTTGCGGTCATTGCGGGAGAAGGAAAGACTTCTCGGTAACAATCTCGGCTGTTCATCCACCCTGGGAGGATAGCTGATGGAATTCCGACGTCCACGAAGTGCGCGCCTGAGAATTGACGGGCGACGTTTCGGAGCTCCGACAGCATGTACAGGTACGTTGCCCAGCTGCAAATTCTTCTCTTGAGTTGGAGTCAGCCCAGATGGTGTAGCCGGAATGAACTTGATTTCTGGTGGCTCAGAGGGCGGATCCGGAGGTGCGCGAGGATTTCGAAGTGGTGAATCGACCTCTTGAAGTGCATGTCGCTGAACGGGGGTGACCCTCCCATCGTCAGGGCACGTGGCCGTAATTTGAGGTGCTTCCCTGGGTTTCGTCTGCATGGTGCGAGGTTCCGGGACATCCAATGCATCGGAGATCTTGGCGCAATGATTCACCACAAGGACCGAAGAATTTTGATGCGGGTACATATGTATCGCTTGAGCTTCGGACACTTCCGGCGCCGTCCAGGTCGTCTCCATAGACATGGTCGAGAATGGGGTGGCTCGCGATGAGTACTTCTTTGTTGAGGCCGCATCGTCATGGCTCTCAATGCCCGAATATTCACGCCCTTCGGATCGCGGACTCTGTGGACTCTGCACAGAAATAATTGGCGACGTCGGTATCGCATGGATGGGCATTGCGGACATGATCCTCCTGGGTTCTGCGACAGAAGCCAACCCCAAGGCCGCCACGGCCGGCGCTGGGATTGCACTTGCTTGCTGCTGCTGCAAGGCTTTCTCTTGTCGATGCATTTCGTTCAATGCTCTAATGCTCTCCACTGTCAAGGAAACCGTTGTGGAAGTACTGCTGCTCAAAGGAACCGATGAAGATGACGAGGAGGCCGGCACGTCCGGTGCGAATTCCAGTGTCCTCAGACCTAAACCGTCAGAAGCAACCGTGGATCGGTCCCAGCGAGCTTGCCCATCAAGGATCAGGTCTGTGCTTCGCCCTGGTGAGTTGTCAAGCGGAGAAGACCCCATGCTCTTTGTTGTTTTAGATTGTCGACTGGAAGTGGACCGCAGCGACGCCTCTCTGGACTGTGACTTCTGGGACGATATGCGATCAGGAATGACTACAACGGGTATGCCGCCAGTATTCCACACTTCCCGCCTGGTTCTAGCACTCGCCGCAGAATTCGCACTTGCTGTGGATGCATAGCTTTCTTGTCGTCGCGCTGGCTCGCGACGCGGATCAGACCCGCGACGCGGATTAGACAAGGGTGTCACATTAGCTGGACCGTCCTCTCTTGCCGCGATGAAACTTGCTGGACTTTCCCGCAGCTCTCTACGCCCTTGTACATGTCGCAACTTCCTTTCTGTCCGTGGTGGTCTGGAATTCTTGACCAGAACTGCCTCAATCACGGATGAGGACGAAGTCTGGTTTTGATTGCTATGTGTTTTGCGCGATCCGGACATGCCTGATGATGCCGTTCGAGCGTGACCGGTTGGTGCGCCATTTCGCCGAGACGCTGTTGTGACCCGTGAAACTGGTGGACGTCGGACAGTAGCACAATCTGAGGGAGGTTTGCGCGCAGTCGTCTCAACCGCAGTCTTTGGAGTAACAAGTTCGTCCTGCCGTGGCACAATCCTAGTTTTGTTTGATGGAGGCGTTCTTGGTGTGACAGGGTCTGGCACCGATCTGCCTGCGGGCACCATTTCTGGCCGCCGATCATCCCGAGCGCTCTTTAAGCGAGATGGCAAGGCCCATTCGCCGTCGAAATGAGCCAGCTCATCGTAGGTATGTGGACCGTAGCTTTGTTCTGCGCCTCCCTGCAGGTGGCTTAGGGCAAGATCCAATGCCTTCGGGTGTATAGCGCGCAGGGTTTGGTCGCTTGTGCCGGAAGCCTCGTCGGAGGAGGACAGCGGTTCTTCTCGAGCCGTCCTAAATGACTCTGTCCGGGAGTCTGTCGTAGTAGTAAAAGCGTGCGACGCGCCACGATCCTGTACAATTGGTCGTGGAGGAACAGCTGAAGCTGCAGGCTTTGGCGGTGTGACGTCTGGTGTTGGTGGACTCCGTTGATCGGGAGGCGTTGCTGGCTGTCGATTTGTCGAGGCTTTTGGCGTTTGAACAGCAGCGTCTGGGAGAGACAAGTTGGCCGATGGAACGGCTTGATGTCTAGACGACGTACGCCAAGAATTCGGGGGCGTTGGGGGAGGATCTGGGCCTGAGGTAATTCTCCTCGATTGGTGTTTTAAAATTTTGGGACTGGAGGCTTGCGATGCTGAGGAGGCATGCGGAACAGAGGTGTCCACGCTTGCGTCTGGAGTCGTAGAAATTATTGGAGACACCTGGCGATCCAGAAGCCGGTCACTAGGCGGACGAGGTAGAACCTTGTGCTTCCTGAACTTTCCATGATAAGCAGCTAATGACTGGCTCGTGGTCTGCGCCGGTCCAGAAGCAAGTGCCATGGCGGAAGCAGGAAGGATGACAGATGGCTCGAGCATGCTTGGCAAGGTGAGGGAGATGTTTTGAGCGAGCTGGATGTCGGTCATCTCAAGGCAAACAATTGCCGTGCATGCTGAACAAAGCTTGTCGATTCGGGCGAGACAGCTCAGACGGACAGCACAAAAAGGGCGGAGTGGCCACGCAGGAAGCAAACGCAATCGACTCGGCCGCTCCGACCTCGCGAATAAACGTGAATGATGCCCAACCTCAGAGCGATCAAGGTCTGCGATGCTTCCGGCCAGGAATTAAAGACGTTGGCGCGACGCAACAGTATGTTAATGCCAATGCTGTCGCAGACAATATTGATCCATGAGACAACGTGCTGCGCGGTAAGACGAGACCAAGTTCGAATAGGAATATAGTGGTAATCGGTAGTTGACCTGGACGAAGTCGAGGAGATGAGTGGGTGAGGAAGAGGCTGGACTGAGAACACCGCTGCGGTTCTGACACGACCAGAGAGCTTCACCGATGTCTCAAATTCAGGGAAACACTCGAGACAAAGGACTAGAAAGCCATGGCAGGGCAGCATGCACGACGTGATCCTTACGGCGCTTGGTTTTGCTGGTGCGGGAGAGATGCGAGCGATTCGCTCCTGAGACGGTAACGTGCCTACCTACTTCACGCTACCCACACGAGCTCAGATACCTGTTACGATCCAAGGTGGGGTCCAGCTGCGGCCCATAATTTTATCCACCATCAACCCAAAAAAAAAAAAAAAAACGAGGAAAAGAGGAAAAGGGAGGTGGCAGGCAGGCAGCTCCAAGCAAGGGTGCATGCTTGCAGGAGACAAGAAGGGCTCGATTGAGCGGAGCGTGCATCCGTGCACGCTTGGCCAAGTCCTTGCGTCTGTTGTGTGCACCAACTACTCCAAGAACTGTGCTCGACGCTGGGGTGGCGGGAGGGAAGGAACGCACGGTACGGGCCACTCAGGGCAAGTGTTGTCTGGCGCGTAGTCCTCCGTCCCAATCCGCTGACTTCGATGCTCTGCTCTGCTCTGCTTTGTCTTCTTTTTCTTTTTTTTTCTGCCTCCTTCTCTGACGGTCGGCTTCCATCCTTGCCATCTGCCATCCTGTCATCCGACCGTAATTGATAGCTGGCACCCCACGCGGTGCCCCTCCGCCTATCAGATGATGATGACGGCACATGATCCTCTGCGATGCCCACAGGCGCCCTTCGCCGCCTCGCAGGATGATGTACGTTGACTGGAATCTGTGTGCCTGCTGCTGTCAAGATGAGACTTCTGAAGCATTGCGCGAGGACGATGCAGGCATCGTATACAGCCATTCTCGCATGCGAGTGCAACACTCGCGCTGATTTTTCGTTGCACGATGCTGTGCACCGCATGCACCATCTCGGCTCCAAGGAGCACAAAAATGCAAGAGGATGGTTGGGCTTTCCATGTTTCAGTGCGCAGCATGTACGGAGTACGGACATGGCTCGAATTGCTCCATATTGCATCTTCAATTACTCTGATACTCTGATGTCCAGGGAAATTGTGTACGCAAGTAGGTATCACCTTAGGGGACCCAGGCGTCAGTATCTGAAGCGCCTACCAAGAAGTGCGTTCTAGGCAATTCTTTGTCTCGTTGCCATCCAACCCCTTTTGCCCGCCGCATCTGCCTCCTTGCTGCGAGAGGCTTGGGGGTACATCACCCTGCTTGGTCCGTACAGTACTTTGTTGGGATAATATCCCATCACCCAACCTGTCTTCGATGTTTGCGTCGTGATGCCGCAAGATCCACATCGTTCTCGTCGCATAGCCGACAAGTCGCCTTGTCTGTCTCTTGCCGTGGGCTCGTTGCATCAAGCGCAACGCACTGCAAGTTCTGGCCAGGACTTTACAGCGGGATGTTGGCTTTTTATCAACACGAAGAGCGTTTCATAACTCAGACGACAGAGTGCCTTCAGCCTTCAATCTGGACGGCCCTTGAAAACAACACCGACAGATGGGCTTTGGGATCCAGGAAGGTCACTCCTGCTTGCATTCTGTCTCGCGTCCTGAATGAGACGCGGTGGGGGCTTCCTTTGCTGATTCGTATGACTACGGATGCTTACCGTGGTCACTCACCGTACAAGATACAACGAACCGCACTCAAAATACCTCTCATTCTTCGTTGCTACTCGCTGCGTAGGTGTTGGCGAGGCTCGTTTCGTCAGCATGGCTCCATTTCGAGCTTGAAGGAGTGAGGATTCCTTCCAAGATGCTGAGCCGCGCATGTGCGCCCACGCGCAAACCCGTCTGAAAAGTCAGTCCATATACGAGTTGATGGTCCTTACGACAATGTTCACGTCAGCCCATCAGCTGCGCTCGTGCTCATCGGACCGCCGCCCGGTATTTCTCATCGTCAAATATATATATAAATCTATTCTTCGAGCCTTTCATCTTTCTAGGAGGCGGACAAGACACCTCACAACGATAATCATTGTTCAACAGTGGCAATGTCACAGCCATCAAATCGCCGGCTGATCTCGCACGATAATGCCCGAGGTCAAGAAGTTGAATATAGTGTCGGAGACTGAGGACCATGACATTGCAGAAGTCGTCGAACTTTGACGGAGCGTTCGCAAAGAATTCGCAGACAAGGCCAGGCGTTCCATTCTCCTGCAAGAATGCTCGTATGCTTTGTCTCGGTTTAGACCTACTTACTGTTTTCACGTTATCAGTCAAACGGGCATGCTCGAGTGGATAGGATCAAGAAGGTCGCAGCACTCACGAAAGCGCGCGAAACAACATCGTCGAATTGCCACTTTATTGAATCCATACAGAATCGACGTCTGATAATGAAATATGACAGGACTGGACCAGTCAATAGTGGCCGTTTGCCCATGAATAGAACGGCCCCTCCCAAACAAAGGGACTCGAAAGTCAGTGTTGCCAGGTTGGGTAGCTGACCGGATGCTGAGCTTGAGGAAGAGAGACCTACGGTGGAGGCCCTATCACCGCCAGACACAACAACAACCACAGCAGCGTCCAAAAGAGCTCTCACAGTGTTCCACTTAGTGTTCCCTCAAACCTCGGAGGAACGTTGTAGAACAATTAGTTGGGATGAACTCATCAATGCCATGAGCGATGTGGGTTTTGTAGCACGGAATATCGGCGGAGCAGCAGACACTTTCGAGCAACGGGAAACGATCAACGGGGAACATCTATTCAACTCCGCGGCTAAGAAGTCAATCTGATTTCATCGACCGCATTCTGTAGCGAAGATGGACTATTTTATGCTACGATTTAGAATTGCTCGCCGTCTGACGAATAGTTTTAAATGTAAGCGAGACCTCGTCGTATTGGCAGGGAAGCGCAATCAATGAACCACAACGGTACGGTCATGACTGGTGAGCGGGCGCCGAAGGCATCGCGGACGCAGAGAGGTGGTGGAAATGACTTTTTATGCAACGATAAAGTGGATGAAGCAATGACGCACGGCCTAGGTGCCCGGCGGTGAGGCCTCGAAAAAGGGCAGGCCGGGGGAAAGCCTCTGCGCGCCGTCTCTTTGGCGTCTTGTTTGAATTGGGGAGGCAGAGTCGAGAGCGTATGATGGACTCCGAGAACAGCCTCCGAAGGCTCATTTCGGCACGATGAGTCCCTGAGCATAAAAGAAGGTTTGCATGCGCGACTTATCAGGCCTGGAGCAAGAACCATGACGAAGAAGGGGGGGAAAATACCATGTGTATGGAGTCATTATAGTCATAATTGCCACCTGCGCGGAAAGCATCTTGTATGACATGTTCATGCGCCAGGATTCTACACTTGGATACTGCCGCTTAGTTGTTTAGGCCATGCAGCACATGGCTGCGATGGACATATTTATTGCACAAATCCATAGTATGCAACGCGATCCTTCAAGACCCATTACCGTGCGACACAAGCCCGCCTCGCTCCCACACTGGTACGGCGATTGGTGGAAGCATGAGCACTCTTCTCGAACGACCTCATTATCCACCAAGTTTGATTAAAAAGGGCCGTGGTATTTTTCTGGGGCTTCGGGTTATATTCGTGCAACTCGCTGATTTGAACGGTTCCGGTCCACGAACGAATAGATCAGACTAGACAAAGGTGCTCGAAAAAAAGAAGAGAATCAAAAAGGGGAAAGTGTCAGCAATGCCGTGTGGTGGTGTGTCGCATTGACGACACAAAACGCGCAAGAACGGGCATGGTGCCCAATAACACCGCAAATGATTTTGTTTCGTCGCAAGATAGCTGCCGGTATAGTCGAGATGGGGTTTCTTATAAGCTACATTGGTCCCAATGCCTTTCCCCTCCGGACCGATATGCATGACGGCGGTGGTGCCAGACCCTGGTTGCCCGGAGGATGCGACAATGACATAGGCCCAAGTTTGAAGGCGGCATGATTGGCTGGGTTTCCTGAAGACGCGATGAAAAAGTCGTGCGCTGTTGATACAGCGGATGGCCTCGACAGGCAATGAGGAAACTTTGGCTTGGGTTCGGCCAGACTGGGCTGGCCAGAGCAATTCGATGCCATTGTTGAGTCAAGATGGAAGAAGACGACGAAGATGGAGAAGGAGAAGGAGAAAAGTGGGAGAATATACACAAGCAAAAGGGACCAAATTTCGGTCACGGCCGATGCGTCGCCAAAGGGACATTTGCGCATAAGGTGCTTTCGACACGCTGTGGACTTATCCATGGGAAATACCTTATGCATTAAAGAAGCTACTGACGTCCGATTCTTCTCATTCCGCCCTTCAACACCGGACACAAGCAAGCATGCTGGTTACTCATACTTATTTGCGCCGATGCGTGCAAGCAACGCCGACGCCAGCGGAGAGCAGACACCAAACATCACTTGCACGCACTGTGACGGAGCCCGTTGCGCACCGTGCTCGCTCAAGGAGAATCGCCGAGAATCGCGGAAGCATGCATGGGTGAGCAGGGACGAAGCCCACAAAGAGTACAGAGCAAACAGTAGCAAGGGGCTGGCTGAATTTGCTCGTCTTTGATGCCGATCATTGTGACGGTTGGACGAGCTGTCGGGGTCATTCGCTTGGCCTTGACCTGATGACGACATGCAGCGTCTGGCCCAATCACGTCGAGTCTCGTGAGCGGGCATTGACAGAGGAAGGAGACACGGCAGCAGCGACGGCAGCAGCGACGGCTTCTCACACCTTTCGCCCTCGCCATCTTCCCCGTCCGCACCGTGTCGCTGCTCTTTTTGAGCATCAAATCAACGAACGCTTCATGCGCATGTCGGCCATGGCGCCACTCCTCCCCGCCGTCCTGAACACTAGCAGGCCTTTCAACTGCTTTGCCGTCTGCCTCGCCCCGACGTCGCTGGCCGTCTGGCGCTGCCGGTGTCGACCCTGATCGCTTGCTGCTCTGTGCTGCCACCCTTCCAGTTGGTCGGCTGGTCGGGCGGCAACACGAGGAAGAGGAGGACGGGGGGCGAGACACATCGGGACGACGCATGTGTGTGTGTGTACTGTGAACGCCGAGCCTGTGGTGTCCCCAGGTTTCCCTGAGACGGCATCCTGGCCAAATGTGACCTCGCTGGTTCCGGTGACCCTTGACTACAATACCTGATTCTGCTCACAAGGCAACCCGACTCATATATACATGCAAAATGGCACGGTGCAACCTCTCCAACCACGCCCCTTGCCCTTCTCACCCCCTCAGGCTAGTGTGCCTGTGAGTCGAGGGGAGAGGAAAGGCCGGTCAGGTTGTCTCCTTGTCTGGTATAAGAAGACGTCGCGGCCTTGCGTGACTCGAACATCGGTTGTGTTGTTCTCGAAGCCAGGTCGTGTAAAAGTACGTTTGCTTCTCCTTCGTTTCTCACAACACCAAACCAAGTCGACTACACCTTGTATTTGAACCGTCTCGGGTCAGACAAGGCGGCCGACATTCTTTCTCTCTGTCTCTCTGTCGCCTACCGCCACTCTTGTGCTTTTCACCATGAAGTCCGCCGTCCTCACGCTCGCTACCTCGCTTGCGGTCGCTTCCGCTGTCCCGGGAGCTGTGCCGTCCGATGTTCCCATCACCTGCGCCAAACCCAATGCCAGCTACTGCATGTCGGGTGATATCATCGTCAAATGCGATGGAAGCTCCTTGGGAACTCGTTCGCGATGCTCCGACAACGTCGCCAGCTATCCTCCAGCCGATGGCACCACATCGTGCTACCAGTCGTCTGAGATGGCTGGAGATGCTGCCTGTGTGAAGAATGTGAGTCCCTCACTTCAAGAACAGAGTATAACTGCAACCAATAGAATAGTACACTGACATAACCTTCGTTTCGGCATCGGCAGTGCGTCGTTTATGCTTCTCAGCCCTTCACCCTCCCAGCCGACAAGTGCACTCCCAACGCTGCGGCAACCGGCGGTCAGCAGAACGTTCAGACGCAGCTGAGCATCGCCAACACCGGCACGGCTGCTCCGCAAAGCACCAGCATGGCGAGTTTCCGTCACCAGGCGTACACCGAAACGGACTATTACAGCATCCCAACCACAGACTTCAGGGATCACTTTCCGGAGGGCCCTGACACAGCCATCTTCAGCATTCCAGAAGGAACTTCCCAATGGGGACCGGTCTATCCAACCATAACCAGCAGGCTCCCGGAACCCCGACGTACCTCGACCGGGTTCGGGTATCCCTCCAATCCGGCCTATCCTCCCAACCCAGGCTATCCCCCCTACCCTGGCTATCCCTCGCACTCGGCTTACCCCTCTCACTCTTATCCATACGACGACGAAGATGAGGATTGTCCCGTGCCCACCCCGCCGCCGGCTTATACTTCTGGACGAGGTGGTTCGCCCGGGACCACGGCGACACGTCCGACCTCGGGACCAGGCGGAATCGCGACACTGCCAGCCACTGCAGCTGCCAATACCAATCACGCGGCTGGTGTCCTTGCTGCTGCTGGCTTTGCAGCTGCCGTTCTACTTTGATTCGATCCATTCGAGGGCACTGAGCATAGACCAGCGACCCTTTGTCAATTATTCGTTCCGCAAGTAGATAGAGCCAGTCGACGATGGCAAACTAAATACGCAAGTGAAAGAGTGCTGGATTTAATAAGGGGGATTCGTTGCATTTATTGCAGAAACCTTAGGAATGTTCTGTACATGAAACGTATCTAACAGGTTGAAGAAATTGCAAAGATCTTGAAGAGTATTCTAAATTTGCTGTAAAACATTTCTAGTTGATTGAGGCTCTACAAACATGGTGAATAATGTCTATGCATGCTAAGAAACATGAAAGAACTTGGCAAATATGTTTCGTAGCACTATACTTGTATATGGATCTAGCTGACTGTAGATTCGTCGTTTCGCATCTCACGCGCCTCAGATTCCAGATCAGGCCGCGCGAAACTACGTGTGCGAGATTGTCAGCCCACCCACGTTCAACTCAAAAGGAAAAGAAAAAGAAAAGAGAGGCCTTTATTTGCGTCCACAGGACGATGCCCATGCACCCATATGACCTGTGACCAATGACGGCAACGATGATGATGACGATGATGATGACGATGATGATGATGAAGCGCTGTGTCAAGTTTCGTAGATATCGGAAAGAAGAAAACAAAAATGCCCGCCCAAAAGACCAGAAAAACCCCGCCACCCCCAAAACCGAGACGCCGCCTTGGTATCAACGTGTCCGTCCAAACTCGTCCCGACCATCACGTCCTCCCCGACCAAGTCGTCACATCAAACACCCACAAGCTGGGCGCCTCTTCATCCCCACGGTGCAAATAGCTCAGAAACAAAGCATACCTAAACAAAGTAGCCCTCAAGGCCGCCTCATCCAGATCCTTCCGTCCAGTGACTCTCGCAAAGTTGTCCACCGTCAGCTCTTCCCGGTCGTCGTCGCCGCTCACGCCGCTGACGGCGCTGTCCGACTCCCACTCCCCACATGGTCGGGGGGACCACTGCTGGCCCGTGATGGCGATGAATAAGGCGAGCAGGAAGCTTTGCGGGATGGGTAAGTTCCGGGGGGGCGAACAGCGCGGGGACCAGAGGGATGTGACGCCGCGGCAACGGGCTTCGTGCGCGGCGTGGTCGAGCAGGTGGTCGGCAGCTTCGCGGCTCGTGAAGCTGACGAGGGAGGGGAATGCGCACGGGGCGGTGATGGCGTTGAAGAGGCGGCATGTAAGTCGCGTGGAGGAGTGGAGGGGACTGGCTCTGAGGATACTGGTGATGAGCTCCGTCGGTAAGTTGGCCATGCTGGGTAAGAGGGCCATGGGAAGAGATAGATGGCTGGCGATGGGATTTGCTTTCTTGCTTGGTGGTGTTCACGGGGGGTTCAGGAGGGCAGAGTGAGGTGACGGTCGGGCTGAAGTACTCCAGTACTGTATATGCAGTTGGGCCTTCCGGGTTCTCTTCCCAGCGGGGGGGCAGCAAGGTTCTCGCGCCAACGTGCGGACTGCTCTGCTTCAGGAAACCCGATGTGCTTGCTCCCCCTCCGCCCGTTCATCGCCGCGCCGTATCAGTCAAACCAGAATTACCCGCCACCGTCGCCGCAGTCTGATTGATAGAATGGAGCCCCCGAGGCCTCAGCGTTTCGTCCAGATAAAGCTCGTAGGGCTGATGAGGAAATATGGGCGCGTCGACGACCGAACGCACTTGGGCCCCACCAGCTCGAATCAGGGTCCTTGCGGCGCCCCCCCCTCCCTGGGTTCAAATGGCAGCGGGAGTGTCGATCGAGAAGGAAGAAAAAGGCCTAGCTTGGCTGGAAGGCGCTACTCTGTCGGCGAGGACAAGCCGTTGAATTTTCGGCCCGCGTGAGAGGTAGGCCGTTGTTTGGGTGTATGAGTATTGGTGGGTTTTTGGCCTTGTCTGCGCGATGGGTCGTGCGCGATAAGACTACGCCGACGTCATGGGCTGTCACGCCGTGCCACGAGGCATTGTTCGGGGCCAGACGCATCGCGGTGGCCCCATTTCATCGCCCCTCGTTGAAGCAGTGTCTGGGCCTCGACGGAAGCGAGCGATAGGAGAATGGATGGTGGCCCATTCTTCTTTTCCCAGGTTCAACAATCACAACGCCGTCTGCCACGAGAAGGTTTGGGTTGAAGATGTACAACGCACGGCCACTCCCAATCGTCAGGCTAAATGTGTTGCTCTGGTTCTGGTCCCCGTAATACCCCGTAATAGCCTCTGGGGGTCTGCAGACTCGTGCGAAGCTTTGTCTTCGCCTTCCCCACTGGGATCGAGCGCCATCCCCGCATTGTTCCCGCCCGAAATGAGATCTGTGAGCTCCACAACACCGCTGAGGGGCGCCACCGGCAAATGGGTGCGAAAGGCGAGCGGCGCCAGGCAGCACGCGATGTAGCTTAAAGTACGCTCTGTCCGAGCAAGGTACCAACCATGGACTTGCCATTTATTGACTATTCTCATGCAATCTCTTCGGTGAATGCTTGCTATTCGCCGACACTGCTGTGTTCCACGTGCCCTCATCGTAGTATTCTGTCCTCTTTTTCTTTTTCTTTTAATTTGATGGCCTGCACTTGCTGCGCTGCATCCACCTTGTCAACTTCATGTTCAAGAAATGCCTCCTCACAACACGGTGAACGGGTGTCCAGGACGATGAACATATTGGGGGGAAAGAAAAAACCCCTGATGGTGCTATATTGTTCCATCTATGACTTGCACTTGTTCAACTTCGGCGTGGCTAGAGCTGTCGCGAACAATGTATTTCGTCTGTCCCCTATCCCAAGAGCTTCGGTTTGAGTAGCGTCTCGCGGCCCGAAGCCAAGACGTCAATCCCTCTGGGGAGAGCTATAGTGCTGCGATTTACCATCAAAACAAGCTCCTACATGGCAATACCTGCCCTGCACGGTCCCTGGTCGTCTCCTTGAGGCCATAGCAGTATGGAGGCACTGGAAGACAAATGTAGAAGACAATCAGGAGCTGCCCCGACACAGATACAAGTGTTCATGAAAGCCGCCTGCTATTCCAGCCCGCAAGGAAGACTGTCAGATGGTTGAGGCAGAGCCCCCGGCTGGGAGTGAGGACTCATCTGAATGCTATATGCCTTTGTCGGCCACCTCCGTCTCTAAACGCCACCATTCCCGCATCTTCTGCAGCCTCTCAGTCCGCTCTCTCGCCAGCACCCTCCCCTCGGCCGTCTTCATCATCCCCTCCAGCCGCAAGAGCTTCTCATCAAAATGCTCCACCGTCTGGCCCATGTCCCTGTTCTTGGCACCCCCAAAGGCAAACGCCCTTCCTATGCCCACCGCCCCAATGGCATCCAGGCGATCAGCATCCTGCACGACCGCCAGCTCGGGATGCTCCTCGATCAAACGCGTCACTTTAGCCGGATCCTTCACCTCACTCGAGTAGCTCACGCCCAGACAAATCATCTGGACCTTGGCAGCCAGCGGCTCCGACGCGCCAAAGGACCGCAGCACCTCCAAGACGAGACGGCTTCCGTCCTGTCCCGGCTGGAGGTACTTTTTGTCGCCGACGTCGTGCAGCAGTGCGGAGAGGTGGACGATCGGCAGACTTGTGCCTGGGGTTCTGGCCTGGATGTGGCGCGCGAGACGGACGACGCGCTGGATGTGGTTGAAGTCGTGGGAGGGGTCGTAGTTGGACATGTATGCCTGGACGTAGCTTGTGACGCTGGCGATGAGCGCGTCGTCGACGCCAACGTCTGCTGGTGCGGCCATTTGTACTATACCAGTATCTTCAGCGGCTTTTCCCATCCGGTATTAGATTTCACCTTGTGAGAAACGAAAATCAGCCGTGCCGCTGTAATACAAGACGGGTTGGTCTGGTACAAGATTTTCTGGCGGACTTGGTGCGGGGCCCCCGGCAGCCACGATGGGGGGGGGGGGGGGGGG